>MVJL01002119.1:0-13034 GCA_002156465.1 Macrocentrus cingulum | reverse complement strand
CCCCCTCGTTTTGAGAAATGTTTTAATTTTCATGATTTTTTTTTGCATTTTTTATCGATAACTCGATAAATATGAGAGATATCAGAAAATTTTATTTCAGTAAAATGATAGGAAATTTAATGCTGAATTTTTTAAGTTTTATATAATTTTTCGTTATCTCTCATAGTTACCGAGTTATCATTAGAAAACAAAAAAATTATTGGGATTTTGTGGTAAATTTTGTAGTCGCGGCGACGAGGAAAAGTCGTGTTTCTGTATGTGTAGTAGCTGCATGAGGATGGTATAGAGTGGTGCAAAAAGAACATATATATATGTATAGCGACGAGTGCATCGGCGTATCCGCGGTAGCAGTTGCCAATCGCGCGACGTTGGAGGGGAAAGAGAAGGATAGAGCAGTTAAGTTAGTCTGTCGGTCAGTGACTGCCTGACTTTCCCGGCGTTGCTGAAGGTCAACTCTCCCCTTCTTCTCTTATTGCCCAGCCCATCTTTATCCTCCTCGTCGTCGCCCCTTCCTCGTTTGCTCTTCTATCCACACACTCGCGCCCCCTTGTTTCTTCGTCAATCATTTATTCTCTTTGTATTATTATTTTCGCATCCTAAAATATATGCATTTCTCACACAGATAATTCTGGAGGAAAAAAAGTTTTTTTTTTTCAAGATAAATTGCAATTTTAAAATGATATTTATTGAAAAAATTTTGATTTTTCGAAATATCTCAAAAAGAACGCAAAATATCAAAAATCTTCATTCGACATTTTTTATAGAAAATTTAATTCTGAATCATTTAAGTTTTATGATATTTTTCATTATCTCGTGTAATTACTGAGTTATTCTTGAAAAACGAAAAAAAAAAGTCACTCATTGAGGTTCATGCGCATCAAAATGGGAAATTTAGTCTCCGCACGGACGTTTTTCGCTTGTACCGTTTGAACTAAGTGGAATTTGAGAAAAATACCTATTATCAAATTGAAAGGTAATTAAAGTCCCTACAAAATGAGCAGTTTGAGGTTGTTGTAGCTCAAGTAGTTACCGAGATATCGAGTGGAGAGACGAAACGTCTCTCCGCGTGATATCTCGTCAAATATTCGGGTTACAGCAAATATTAATGGCCCATTTTGAAGATAATTTAATTACCTAAAAGTTTGTTTATGTATATATGCATATCCAACCGCTGTATCGCACAAATTTTCCGACTTGTCCAAAAAAAATGTAGAAAAGATGAAAAACGCAGAAAATCCGAAAAATCGATTTTTTTTTCTCCATTAAATATTTAATTATTTTAATATAGATTTAAAAAAAGGTGTTGAAAAAAATTTCAACAAAGAAACAAAAACAGTAAATAAAAATTTTCAAGTCTTACGATGATTGATTATTTTTTTTCGTCATTACAGTCACTATTATTCAAAAACTAATCAATCAATTTTTGTAAATAAATGCTCAATTTGTTTGTTACAATGTCCTCTGCAAGATGAACTAGAATTTTTCAAAAACTCCATTTCAAAAAGCGTTTTTTCGGAATTTCTTTTTCCCCACCCAACTAAAGATAAAAAAGTGAGAGAAAATCTCGGCCCATAAAAACGTCGCTATTTTGCATCTATCTAATAATATTTGAATTATTTTTTACTTAATCCTGTAGCGACATCCTTTTGCAACAAAATACCCCTTGGTTTTTCAATTGTTAATAACTAAAACCCTCGGAAATCTTGGCTGAAATAAATTCCCATCTTCCCCCACAACCTGACACTCAGTCCGAGATATCTTTCTAAATCTGCATCATTTATACACTAAATAAATTTCCTCAAAAAAAAAATGTCCTCTCAACATGCAATAAACATGCCCTAGAAATAAAAAGTTGAAAAAAAAAAAAAAAAAAAGAAATAATTAAATCTTTGTGAATATCCGGGTGAGAATTGATTGATTTATTTCTCTGTCGTTGTTTTGATGATAAATTTTTTATTTTCCTGAATCACGTGTGTGGTTTAATGTTTTTTAGTTGTTTAAACATTGTGTGTTTTGTTTTTTCTTTATTTTGCTACAGCCTTCTACTGCCTTTTCCACGAGCAAGCGGTTTAAAGCCGTCGCGCGATTACCCACGTCCCTGGAATCCCCTCTGTGCAAAATACGGAGCCGCTCTCTTGCATTGCCCCTCTTCCTATTTATTTGCAGCCTCAAGAACTCGCCTGCACCCCTCCCCGCACTCTCTCGTACCGTTCGACTTCTTTGCTATACTTGTACTTCCGGCCGCTAGCGCGAAATTCTCGCAAATAAACGACTGCAAAAGCCACTCCCCTATATACTCTTGAGTCTTGAGCGCGCGCGCGCGCGTTGCTTCTGCTACTCTTCCTCGTTCTGCACTTATCTCCTGCTTCCCCTGCATATTCTCTATACTGTCATATACACTCATGGACATTTCGCGCCCCCTGTGCATTGTATTTTTAACCGGCCGCTTCATTATCCGCCTCTCAGACCGCGGCTCAACTCGCCTTCTTCCTGTCATGGCTGACAGAAAATTTATACTACCGGGTTTTATTGATCCAATTGCACTTTTGACAATTTTTACATGTTTTCAACAAGATATCCAACTAATCCAACTAGTATAACTGATGGAGAATTGGTTTTAAAGTGGAAAAAAATCAAATATTTGTGTTTTACTTCTGTAAATGTTGTTTAAAAAATTTTTCATCAATGAAAATTTAAAATTTCTATAGAAAATAATGATTTTTTATTAGAATAAAATATTTTATATCAATTTTTAACGTGTTTAATTAGTTTAACTAGTCATGAATTAATTTTTTTAGAGTTTTAAAGTGCAAAAAAAATGGAATATTCGTATTTTATTGTTTAAAAATTTTTTTGCATAAACAATTATGTAAAATTTACATTTAAAAAATGTTTTTTTTTTTTTCTTAGGAAGATAATTTAGCATATTAGATTTTAACATGTCTGACTAGTTTTACTAGTCGATAATGTATTTTTTTCGAGTTTTAAAGTAAAAAAACATCGAATTATTGTTTTTTATCCAGTTTTTTATCGAAAAAATTTGAATATAAATTATTTTAGTATATCCAACTAATCAGACTAGTCAAAAATCGATTTTTTTTTTCATCTACGACAAAATAATATTAAAATTAATAGCAAAAAAAAAGTAAATACCATGAATTATTTCCCTTAAAATGTAAAAAAAAAAAAAACCTTAAAAACGATTTCCACCCTACATTTTCTATAAACCCTTAGTATTAAAAATAAACTAAATAACTGGAAAATTTTTTTAAATCTTAAATTCACAATAAATCGCTAAAAAATAAATAACTGAGTTGTTTATCAACAATCAGGCGGAATTTTATACTCTAACAATGTGTTACTCATGCGACTTTCGCATATTTTCAACACCCACATATTAAATTAAACCCCCTCTAAAACGCGGAATAAAAATAAAATTTTTTTTTTTTTCATTATTAAAAAGATCATGGAAATATTTAACAAATGAGAGTTGGCGGATCTAGCATGAAACACAAGGCTAAAGCGCCGCTTACCTCATCGTTATTGTAGTGGTATAGGTCAGTATAGTCGACACATCCCCACTCCTGATATTATCCTAGACAACGGTGCCTCTCTGCGCGATTGACTCATCCAACTAGTCTCCAGAGTTTGTGTTATAGTAAACATAAACGATTGGTTGGCTGTTTGCAAAGCTTGTGGCCTTTGCAATGGTGAAAGAAAAAATTAAGAAAATATCTAAGTATTTTTAGAAGGATTCGCAAATTTTAATCGCGGCAATTGCGCGTTTTTTTCTGAGGGGGATGAAATAATAGAAGGAAATATTTTTTTTTCTTTGGGATTAAGTGTGTTTGAGAGTTGTGTAGGTATATGTTGAATATGGGAGGAAGACGTGTGCTATTATGCACTAGAAGCTGATGGTGGCGTCACTGTGCAACCTTGGTTCGGGTCAGTCCCTCTATATCATATTGCAGACGGTTTGCTCTTGGCGTCCGCATACGTGCTCTACCCCTTCTCTCCTGTTAGTGCTGTATATATAGATTCGACAAGTTCCGCGGCCCGTTTCATCGCCAATGTCGATCTTTAGACGCAGAGATCGCTCAATGTCAGGTTTTTTTTTATGCCTCATGAAGTCTATTTTTTTTATTTCAACTTATACATATCAACGGAGAGGTTATTTTTTGTTTTAGAGCGCGTATGTTTGCTGCATGTTGAGGAGGATATTTTTTTTTTGAGGAAATTTATTTGGTGGATAAATGATGCAGATTTAAAGATATCTGGGACTGAGTGTCAGGTTGTGGGGGAAGATGGGAATTTATTTCAGCCAAGATTTCCGAGGGTTTTAGTTATTAACAATTGAAAAACCAAGGGGTATTTTGTTGCAAAATGATGTCGCTACAGGATTAAGTAAAAAATAATTCAAATATTATAAGATAGATGCAAAATAACGACGTTTTTATGGGCCGAGATTTTCTCTCACTTTTTTATCTTTAGTTGGGTGGGGAAAAAAAATTCCGAAAAAACGCTTTTTGAAATGGAGTTTTTGAAAAATTCTAGTTCATCTTGCAGAGGACATTGTAACAAACAAATTGAGCATTTATTTACAAAAATTGATTGATTAGTTTTTGAATAATTGTGACTGTAATGACGAAAAAAAATAATCAATCATCGTGAGACTTGAAATTTTTTATTTACTGTTTTTGTTTCTTTGTTGAAATTTTTTTCAACACATTTTTTTAAATCTATATTAAAATAATTAAATATTTAATGGAGAAAAAAAAATCGATTTTTCGGATTTTTTGCGTTTTTCATCGTTTTTCTACATTTTTTTTGGACAAGTCGGAAAATTTATGTGATACAGCGGTTGGATATGCATATATACATAAACAAACTTTTAGGTAATTAAATTATCTTCAAAAGGGGCCATTTATATGCATATATACATAAACAAACTTTTAGGTAATTAAATTATCTTCAAAAGGGGCCATTAATATTTGCGGAAACCCGAATATTTGACGAGATATCACGCGGAGAGACGTTTCGTCTCTCCACTCGATATCTCGGTAACTACTTGAGCTACAACAACCTCAAACTGCTCATTTCGTAGGGAATTTAATTACCTTTCAATTTGATAATTTTCGTCTCTCCACTCGATATCTCGGTAACTACTTGAGCTACAACAACCTCAAACTGCTCATTTCGTAGGGAATTTAATTACCTTTCAATTTGATAATAGGTATTTTTCTCAAATTCTGCTTAGTTCAAACGGTACAAGTAAAAAACGTCCGTGCAAAGACAAAATTATCCATTTAATCGAATATTACTTCAATAAGTAACTAAAAAAAAATATTTTCTACCTTTTCAATTGTTTAAATATTACAACCATTTATTCTAAACAACTCTTTAAACCATTAAACAAAATAATACATCAAAACATCGAATTTCCTCAAATATCGCAACTTGAATTCCGAAAAAAAAAAATTCCAAACCTAAAAAAAACACTTTTAATCAAGTTTTTTTATGTTTAAAAAATATTTTCATTACATAATTTAAGTTTAAAAAAATTCAATTCAAATAAAACTTTTAATTATTGTTTTTTTTTTGTTACAGTAACAGAGAGTTACAACAATTATGTGTCAATGTACGGAGGCGGAGGTCAATTTGCCACTCCATGTACTCCAAGTCCACCCCGAGGACCGGGTGGTGTGCCGACAAGCGTGATTCAAGCAGCAACAAGTTCAGTATCGGATGATCTTTACCTACTAGAGTTGGGTTTTCCACCGCGAGCAAAGAAAAGCAAATTGAAGAAGGCACGACACGGCGAGGGAACGTCAATCAAGAGAAAATCACGTGAAGGATCTACTACATATCTTTGGGAATTTCTCCTGAAGCTTTTGCAAGATCGAGAATATTGTCCTCGTTATATTAAATGGACTAATCGTGAACGGGGTGTCTTTAAGCTTGTTGATAGTAAAGCTGTGTCAAGATTGTGGGGATTGCACAAAAATAAGCCAGATATGAATTATGAAACTATGGGACGTGCTTTGCGATATTATTATCAACGTGGAATTTTAGCTAAGGTTGATGGACAAAGGCTCGTGTATCAGTTTGTTGATGTACCAAAAGATATCATTGAAATAGATTGCACTGGCGCGTGAGACAGGGCATACTCCGTCAGGGAGCTTCACAAAAATATTAAGAATACGTGGAATTTTTTTAAAATCAATAATCAACGAGAATTGTCGAGCTCTTCCTGCCAAATAATGCCCATATGGCATATCCCACAACAAGGGATACAGTGTCCGATTTAATGTCATCCAGTTGTAGCAATTTTATTAATTCAAGCCGTTAAGCGCAAAATTTGTTGTTTTTTTTCAGTTTTTTTTTCGTCGACTGGCATTTTTATCATTAATATCGCATTTTTAAAACTGTAATATGTCAATTTTTCTCCCTCGTTTTTAATAATGTAAAATATCTATTTTTTTTTTTTTGTCAGTTAAAAAATTTTTTTTTTGTTATAAAAAATAATTTTTTGATGAAAAAAAATTTTTTTTTTAATTTAAGTATTGATATAAAGATAAAAGAGTTTTTTAATGGAGAAAAAAAATTTTTTTTTTTTTTGATATTTTTCTTAGTTTTTGAAATATTGAATTTTTAGAATTTTTTGGTGTCTTTTTTTTTCTTGAGATATCTCGAAAATTAGGTGAAATATGAAAAAAGTTTATTCTTTATTTTTTATAGAAAATTTAATTTCTTGTAATTTATGTTGAGTAACTTTTTTCGTTATCTCTCTTATTTATCGAGTTATCATTAAAAAATCATGAAATAAGGAGTATATACCTATTAGAAAAATTTTTTTTTTTCATTAATTCTGTTAAATTTTTGTACTGTAATAACAGTACTTTTAATAAAACAAGTATTTTTCTTGCTTGAAAAAATTTCTTAATGGTTGAAAAAAATTTTTTTCACAAAAAAAAATGACTTTTTTGACTAAAAAACATTTTTTTATAAAAATTTCCTCAATAAAACAACAAAAAAAGTACTTTTGTCAATAGAAAAAATACATTTACGGTTTTAAAAATGTGATAAATCAATAAAATCACAATTATTAAAATTTATTTTGTTAAAAATTAATTAAAAAAAAATTTTTTTCTTATCATTTTTTTGAATGTTAACATACGGTGCTCGTATAAAAAAATATACATATATATATAAACATACGTAACGTTGTAATAATAAAAAAAAAATTTTAGAAATGACTTAATTAATAATAAAGATAAAGAAAACGACGAAAAAAAACCTGTTAATCAGATGAAAAAAATTAAAAATTGAAAAATTAATACTATTTATTGTATATTTGATAATTATATTGTTACTATATAATCTAAAAAATGAAAAATAAGAAAAAAAAATTTTAGTGTGAAAAAGTAAGAGATTTAGGCGAAAAAAAAATGTTGGGCTGTGAAAAGATTTAAAGAGAAAAATTGCGCTTGAAAGTTATTTGCTGAGAGATCGAGAAAGAGCTCGGGAATCATATTTTTTTATTCAATCTCTCCCGATTTTTTTACAAAAAAAAAAAAAACAAATTAATATTTCAAAGGTGCTGTAATACAAAAAAAAATGTTATCAAAAAAAAAACGACAAAAAAAAGAGAATGTTTGAAAAAATGGAATATATAATCTAAATCTTTGTATATATTATATAAAAAACAAATATTTAATAATTATCATTGAATATTAAAGATAAATCTATATAGATGTTGTATATGTTACGTGGTAAATAGGAAAAAAAAAAAACGATTATGTGTATATATCTCTGGGAGATATATGTTAAAAAAAAAATTATGAAGGTGTAAAAAAAAAAATAAGTGGCTTGTACAACATATTCATCTTAGATTACACAAAAACAAGAAAAAGTTGACCGATGTTTGTACCAATGTCCGATGTGTGACCAATGCTCAGATTAGTTTAATCAGGATTTTGGTACGGAAACAAAATAAATTTAAAAAAAAATCAAAGCGTCGTAAAAATGCGTTACTTTTGCGAAAAAGATGTATATTGAGTATTACTTATGTTAATGTGTTAAAAATGAAGTTTAGAAAAGATTTGTTCAAAAAATGTGTTTTTGAAAAAATTTTACAAAAGATTGAATTTGGATTAATTGGATTTTTCGATTTTTTTCTTCGTTTTTTGACGATAACTCGATAAATATGTGAGATAGGGTAAAATATTATTAGAGTTGAATTATTGGGGATAAAATTGTCTACAAAAAATGTTTATTGAGTTTTTTTATATCTCTTTTAATTTTTGAGATATTGTAGTTTTTTTGAAATTTTGATTTTTTTAAATATCTCGAAAATAGTGAAAAATATCGAAAAAATTTATTCAACATTTTTTGTAGGAATTTAAATTCTCTATTATTTAACTACTATGAAAATTTTCATTATCTCGTTTATTTATCGAGTTATCAGTAAAAAACTGAAAAATCGCCAATTCCGTAAGGGGTACACCCCTTTGAAAATTTGACGAAAAACAAAAAAATTTTTTTTTTCATCAAACGTTACAAAAATTCATTTTTCAAATATTATCTATCAATTTTGTATAAAATTTCGTATTTTTTCATTTTTTAAAATGTATTATTTCTTTTAAATTTCGAAATATTCGCAAAATTTTTTAATTTTTTGCAAATAACTCGATAAATAATTAACATAGCAAAAAATTTCATTCTAAATAAATAATAGAGAATTAAATTTCTAACAAAAAATGTTAAATAAATTTTTTTGTATTTCCCTAAAATTTTAAAGAAATTTTAAATTTACAAAAATTCTTATTTTTCAAAATATCTCGAAAACGATTAAAAATATTTAAAAAATGTATTTTACATTTTTTGTAGCCAATTAAATTCTCTATTATTTACATTTCATCACTTTTCTCATTATCTCGATTATTTACCGAGTTATCAACAGTTGAACAAAAAAAAACAATCTACATTCACCTTATTCGCACTAGTAACGATAAAAGTAACGCTACCTCTCACTCTTTCTCTGTCTCTATCTCTGTCTGATCAGCTTGAGGTATGTAATAATAATGATATATATAAATAAATTAAATTTAAAAGTCTATTTATTCACGTACGAGCACGTGAGAAATGAAACAAAATTTTGTTTCAAACGATATTGTACATAGAGAGATTTTCCAGAAGTATATATATATATATATATAGTATATAATAATTTTTTTTGTGCACACACAGAACATAAAGTTGTATTATGTAGTTAAATAAGACCGTTAAAACGTTAAAACAAACAAATAGTTAATAAATAAAGCTCAGCAGTGCTCTCTCTTTTATGAAAATATTCAGAATTTTTTTTTTTTTCATTTATAAAAACATAGTATATAAAATATATTATATTATAGAATTGAAATTTTTTCACCAATTTTACAGTAATAATTATACAGCGAGACTATATACTGCCAATAAATGCCTGTGACGTTCCTAAACATACAAAACTCGAAAAAAAAAAAAATAATAAATATTTCAGAACGCCAGAAATACATCGATACAAAAAAAAAATATGCCTTGATGTAATTACAGACATGTTGCCTTGAAAAAAAAAAAATCACCAGTACTTAAAAAAAAAATATCATAAACCCAACTTCTTCATAATTTCCAAAAAAAAAAAATTTTTTTTACCATCAAAAAAAAATCCTCAGAAAATTTATATTTGTATAAATAAATTTTTAAATCGTACTTATACAATTGGTATTTGTACAATGAATAAATAAAAAAATAAAAAAAAGTACCTACAATATGTAAAAAGCAAAAAAAAAAACTGCTACATGAACAGAAAGAAAAAAATACCCTATTTTTTAGGTGTAATAAAATTTATATATATAATTATATTTGATCACAATATGAGATATTTTAACAAATAAGACTTTATTAATAGATGAAAAAAAAAACAAATAAATAAATAATTCAATGTTTTATCTGTAAAATGTGAAAAAAAGGAAAAAAAAAAATACAATTGACATAAAGAAAACTTGAATAATATTGTATAATGTTCTGTGATTCGTTGTTTGTAGGTGAAATTAAATAATTATTATAGTAATATTAATAATAATAGTTAAAAACAAACGACAAAAACTGACTGCATTGATAAATAAAGTCATTAATTCTTTAAATTCTTAAAATTTTAATATTTTATCTGAACAAAAAATTTTTTTTTTAATTAAAATTTTTCAAAATATCTTTCAAAATCTTCCGTCAATAAATATTCAACAAAAAACCTCTATTACCGACGGCAAATGTTACTCAAAAAGTCGATAAAGCAGATTTCTTGAGAAAATTGATTTGAAAAAAATTAATTTAGGTCAGAGATGTTAATAAAAATTTATTTATTTATATAAAAATTGTTATTTATGTAAAATATTAAAAGATAAATTTTTTTTTAAGTGTTTAAATAGCAAAAGAGCATATCATAATGTCAAAAAATTTTTCATTTTTGTATATATCTTGATGACGATGTAAATTACATGAATTTTGATAGAGATCTTTTTTGTAGCTTATAAAATTCTTGACAAAAAAGATCTTTTGATAAAAGCTTCTATTTTCAGTAGTTTCTGCGATATTTGGATTTAAAACAGCATACACTCTTTTGGCTTTAAAAAAACATCCATAATTTTGACTGAAAAAAATTAATTTAATTGATAAACATTAATTAATTAAAGTAAAAATTATTATTTATGTGAAATAGTAATAATTAAAATTATTTCGCAGTATTTAAAACCAAAAGAGTATATCACTCCGTCAGAAAATTTTACATTTTTGCAAATATCTTGATAAGAATATATGTTACATGAATTTTGATAAGAACCTTTTTTGTAGCTAATAAAATTCTCTACAAAAAAGGTATCTTGATAAAAATTGTCTATCTTTAGTAGTTTTCGAGATATTTTGATTTAAAACAGCATATACTCTTCTGGCTTCAGACACTTGATTTTAAACAAGAAAAAATATGTTTAATGATGAATTATGTAGAAATACAGTAGATTAAGTTGATGATTGTGTTGATTTATCTTCGTCCTTTGCCCTTGGAGGATTTTGACGATGTGGAAGAGCGCTGAGAGTGCTGGGACGTCTGTTCCGTAGAATTTTGCTTGTTTTGACGTGTTTTCAGGTTAGGAATCGTCATTCCCAGGTGATTTAGCAAGGCATCTCGAGTGTGAATGGTAGGGTGGATTGGTGTACCATCGTCGTTTTTTAATTGCACACGAATTCGACCGCGAAAAAGAAGTTCTTTGCTGCGTTCCTTCGGGTGTAGCTTGTTCTCGACGCCGACATTGAGCCCAGCTGCCAGCAGGACATCACGAATTTCCGTGTGTGTCGGGTTCTCCACACACTTGGATTTACTTATTTTACGCCCTTGAGCACGAGTTCGCTTACTGTTGATGTAAATTGGGTAAATACACACCCAACGCTCACGATCACTGTGTTTTTTCGAGTCGTTCCACACTAAGGCCATGGTTTTTTCGATAATGGCTTTGCAGGGATTGAGGTATTGACAGGCTGGTGTGTCAATTGGAGATATTTTTCCGGGTTTCAGTGGATCCGGATAAGCTCACGGAGTGCTTGAGACACGAATGGTGGCGACAGTGGAGGGTTCATGACGGTCTTTTTGGAGTTTGCGTTGGTACTGTTAAAACGGTCCGTTTACATGAGCAATTTTTTGATGTATTATCGTTAATTATATTTATAATAATAATTTGACAACGTTAAAATTACAAGAAAAATATTTTTTTTTCGCAAATTAATTAAATGTGTTGTTCATATATAAGTAATATTACAAAGAATGAGTATCGTAAAATGGTCTATCGGTCTAAGTGCTCGCGCACGAAGTCTGAGGGCGCGGGTTCGAGACCCGGATGCGGGAACTTTTTTTTCTCCTATAATTCGCATTGTTTATTATATGAAATATATTTTATGTAATAGAACAATAAATTGACGTTATTTTAGCAATTACCTAATGCTTACGCAGCAAAAAAAATTAATTTTCTATTTATCGCGACTTGACCCGCTTTACAGAGCGAAAAAATGAAATTAAAAAAAAAAAGAATAATTCAACTTTCTTCAATGCAGAAAAAAAAAAAAAAAAAAAAACTTTATTACTCGTGGCGCCATCTTACAGAAAGATTTGTTCCCAGTAGTAGCGACTAGTAGCGCCACGTGGTGGCAAATAGCGGAACTAAAGGGCCGAACAATTTTTTTTTGTCTAAATATCTGAAAAAATTTATTCAAGGTCAGGAAAAATTTCCACCGAAAAACTGCCCGATTTTCGACGGAAAAATGGTTCGAAATTACCGACCCCCTATAGAGCTCTGTAACTAACTTTTTTGTTTATAACAATAGGGGGGCGGACGATGGCTCTATGGAAAGATAAAAGGTTACCGACATCCCTGAGGCGATGGCTCAACCCTGCCAAAAATGCCCTCAAAAATGCTCTAGCTCCAACCGTTCTCGAGATATTTGCAAATAAACAATTTTTGCAATGTTTATTCGCCTGCTGCTCCGTTGTTTATAGACAGATTTGGCTGAAACTCAGGTGGTGTTACCTGGTCAGGGTACTCAACGTTCATACCAAGTTTCAAGGTCATCAGATGATTAGGGGCGAAGATACAGAAAAGGGGTTGATAAAGTTATATTGGTGTTACCTGGTCAGGGTACTCAACGTTCATACCAAGTTTCAAGGTCATCAGATGATTAGGGGCGAAGATACAGAAAAGGGGTTGATAAAGTTATAAACAAATGCAACGGAGGACTGGTACTCAACGTTCATACCAAGTTTCAAGGTCATCAGATGATTAGGGGCGAAGATACAGAAAAGGGGTTGATAAAGTTATAAACAAATGCAACGGAGGACTGCTTTACCTGGCCAGTTCGGTTTCTTTTATGTTTTTTTTTTTTAATATATTTACAAGTCTTAATACCTATTTTTTTTGCGATTTGAAAAATATTTTATAAATAAATAAAAAAAAAAA
>MVJL01002112.1:0-163929 GCA_002156465.1 Macrocentrus cingulum | reverse complement strand
ATGATTTTATCACACCCTCCCAAGTAAGTACACATTATTTTGATATAATTGATTAATTTTGTGATCAAATAATAATGTCCCTGCACTGTATCATCCACAGGAATGCATCAAACCACTTGAAATAAAAAAACCAGCGTTGAAAACTGGCGCAAAAATTACAATTCAAGACGATGGTGACTATGTGGAGCACACAGAGGTACAAATATATCAATATTTTCGTGTTGTATCCAACTAATAATTTTTTTTAGCAAGGTTCTCATAAACTGGAGAAGGTGGAGATCACTCTGGCCGATTGTTTGGCTTGTAGCGGGTGTATAACGTCGGCAGAAGGTGTTTTGGTGTCTCAACAGAGTCAAGAGGAGTTGTTGCGAGTATTTAATGAGAAAAAAGCCCTGGTCGCGGCAGGATCACCGTCGAAATTCATTGTTGTGAGCCTGTCGATCCAGCCAGTGCTGTCGATTGCTCAGCGCTACAGTTTGCACCCGGACGAGGCTGCCAAGAGGATTAGTGGCTACTTCCGAAGCCTCGGAGCTGACCTGGTGCTTGATATGACTGTTGCAGAGGACCTCGCGCTGCTGGAGAGGGCGAAAGAGTTTGTTTCGCGATTCTAGGCGTCGCAGACGCAAAAACAACTCCCGATGCTTGCATCCTCGTGTCCTGGATGGATTTGCTACGCCGAAAAAACACATGGAAATTTTATTCTACCCTACATTAGTGCTACAAAGTCGCCGCAGCAGATTATGGGCTCGATGGTAAAGTCGCACATCGCAGAAATTCACTCACTTTCGGCGGAAAATATTTATCATGTCACTCTTATGCCCTGCTATGACAAAAAACTCGAAGCTTCACGAGAAAATTTCTACAACAAACTCAAAGAAACCAGGGACGTTGATTGTGTGATTACTTCGAGTAAGAATTCATTATTTCCTTGTGTAGAATGTTTAAAAAAAATTTTTTCAACGTTAAAAATTTTTTTTCAGTTGAATTCGAGCAAATGTTGGACAATCAGAAATTAATTTTGGGTGATTTATCTGTGGATGTGATTGATAGACCTCTTGGAGGATATTCAGAGCACGAAAACATTAATTTGTGGTCTCACGAGGGTTCGGGATCTGGTGGATATGCAGATTTTATTTTTAGATATGCTGCCAAACAACTTTTTAGTATTGATGATGCAAAATTGGAACTTCGTGCGCTGAGAAATCCGGATTTTTCCGAGGCTATTCTCGAGAGAAATGGACAAATTCTGCTGCGATTTGCTATTGTTAATGGTTTCCGAAATATTCAGAATTTAGTTCAAAAGTTGAAGAGGGATAAGTGCCCTTATCACTACGTTGAAGTCATGGCATGCCCTGCAGGTAACATAGAACCTGGATTATTATTAGGGCCTCGGTTTTTTCAAAATATCTCGTGATCCACAGGGTTTTAAAAATTTTTACTCAGAACTTTTTTTGTAGCCTATTAAATTGCCTACAAAATTGATTCTTGATAAAAATTTTGTAATTCTTGCAGTTTGTGAGATATTTAAAAAAATGGGCGGTTTAGTTGATTAACGCTGAGATTTGAAGATAAATGAGTGTTAATAATTTTTTTAAGGATGTTTAAATGGTGGAGCACAAATAAGACCACAAAATGGCGAGCAACCGAGAGAATTGGCATCAATTTTGGAGGCTCAGTATCATGCACTCCCGGCAATTAATCCAGAATTGAATCCAATTGTACATAATCTCTATGGATCGTGGTTGAACTCTGAAAATTCAGAAAACTCGTCATCATTTCTCCACACAGAGTACAATGCTATAGAAAAAACAAATTTCGCCCTGACAATGAAGTGGTAATATCAATTCATTTAATTAATTTTATTCGTATTAATTTATGTGGATGAATGATAAAAAAAATATTATCATTGAATTACTTGACTTTTTAATATTTTTTTTTTTTTTTATTTCGTCAAAAAACACGTTTTTCCTGCGCTCACTTATTCATTCGTTTATATTTATTCGGTCAATAAAAAATTACAATACATGAAAAATCACTATTTGGTAGGATAATAATGAAGTAATTCTATAAGCAATATATGATCTTTAATTTGAACAATTGGGATGTTTTTTTAATTTTCATGTCCGCCGGTATTTAAAAACTTATATGAGAAAATTCTTTATTGCAATAATATTTTCAATCTATATGCAATTTCAAAAATCTCAATTCTGTGCCTAAAAAAATTACAAACCGAAGAAACAAACACAATAGACCAGTTTTTTTCAACATCTTATTTGCTAGTGTCTATTTAAATTCTAAATTAAATCTACAAATCACGAAATTTTATGTTAAATCACGATAATAATTTTTTTTTACATATACAGATTAATTGGAATTTTTTTCCAAAATTAAAGATTAAATTATTTGAAAATATTACAATTAATGAATATATATTTATAAAAAAATACTTTTTTTCCGGAAAAAATAATTTTGATATTCGTAGATTAACAACAATTTAGATCTACTCTTTTATAATTTTTTTAATTGATCAATTTTCGTTTGTTTTAAATTTTATTCTATATAGTTAAACTAAGAAAAATTTAGGAAGTATATTTTTAAATTCTTGTTTTTTCGATGGATTTTTTATCCAACGATTAATTTAACAAGTTTAAAATATAATTATGTTTAGGCTATTGAATTGACTAATTAATATTTCCATTAACAGTAATTTATATAAATTATTCTAGAAATCAATTGATAAATGAATTTGTTTAGAATTGTGATTTTTTTAGTAATTTATTTTTCAGTATTTTTTTTTATGTCTACTGGAATCAAAATTAGTTCTTTCCGGTTTGTCAGGCAAAATGATGAATAAATTGCCTTAAGAATGGTAAAAGTTTCATGGGAATGAAAAATTCGATGAATAAGTAACGATTAACAAATGTTTAACACTCGCGTATTAATTATTTCAACGTACAAATCAGCCAAAAAATTCATATACACTTATTCCACATTAATTTACATTTTTAACACTCATTTTTCGGAGAAAAACGCTTTAAAAACAGAAAAAATTTTTTCTTCAATTATAAAATTATTATCATTATTTTTTTATCTTGAATATCTCGAAAATGACGGAATTTATTCAAATTTTACTAGAGATGTTTTTTCAAGAGCACTTTTCTCTCTACATAAATTGTTCACATGAATTTTTTTTAATTCTGCGGTTTCCGAGATATTTTTAAAAAACTGCCATTATCGTCAGAGACAGTTTCAATTGATTTTTTTTTAACGCTAGAAATAAGTTTAAAATCAAATTATATCATAAAATAAGTAGATGTATTTATATTTCGATAAAATTCACTCATTTTTCAATTTAATTTAAGCGGTAAAAAAATTTTTTGAGCGTTTTTTCTGTCCGAAAAATAAAAAAAAAAAAAAAACAGTTATTCTACATATTTAAAATTATATAGGCCGGTAATTAAATTATATTTAAACTGTAAGATTGTGCTAATCATTCATTCACCATATTTTTATTGGAAAAACATCGAATTTCGTTGAATTATTCAGAAGCATTGTCCAGGCAGCCAGTGATTGGTCAAGTGTGAGTTGATAAACTTCCTTGTCTGCTTGAAAACTCACGTTATTAAGTGAAGTAATGAATTTTAATTTATTTTTTCTCTTTCGATATGGAGATTAAATGTTTTTTTTACGAGAATACGCTTGAAATTGTGATTATTTGCGGCTTGATGTACAAAAGCAAGCGAATGGTCTATGTCCATGTTAAAATTTTCTGTGAATTTTTTTTTTCTTGTTTTTATTTATTTTCGATTAATTTGACTAATTCTACGAGTAATCGGGCCCCTGGTATGCGAACATCTCGATCGTCACGATCGTTGGAGGGAAATAAGTCTTGTGCCTAGGGCCTCTGGCGAGTTTTGAGTTCTTCAAATACATCTAGTCCAATTTTTCGATTTTATTATTATTATCTTACACAATTCCAGTCAATATGGAGCAATGAAAAAATTCTTAATTGTGTCTTCACTTCTCTCTCCACTCCTACGAATCGTGGGTGATTTGAATTTTTTTTGTTCTTCTTTTTTAAAAACTCATGATTGTGTGTGGAATTTTTTTTTTATGGTTTTTTTGTTTGTCATCACTGGAAATCTTGAATTTTTTTTCTTCTTTCAAGTATTAAAAAGTCGTGGATTTAGGATTTTAGTCAAAATTTGTTGTTTTTTTTTTTTAGATAAAAATCTTGAAAAAATTCTATTTTTAAACGCAATAAAATTTTCTCGAGTTAAAAAATATAAGTATTTTTTAAACTTTTCTTTTTATTAAACAATAAAAACTAATAATTGGTTAATTAAAAATTAATAGTTACCTCTAATTATCGAATATAATCGATAACTACTTCTTTAATTAAAAGAAAAAATGTTTGTTAACATAAAATAAATTTTTTAAATGCCATAAAAACGCGTGTTATCTGAGTTTAATAGTTGTATCAACTAAAAAAATTTTTTTACGCTGAAAATCATCTAAAAATTTTGTTTAAAAAAAACTCCCACAATTTTTTAAATATATAAATCATTTTTTCCCTCAAGTTCCCGACATTTTTAGAGAGCTTTGCACCTCGAACGACAATTTACTGCATTAAAGTATTCTTATTATATACAATTATCTATTAAATTATCAATATTATTAAAATTTCGAGCCTCAGACGTGTCCCTATCCCAAAATGGAGATCAGTTGATCGAAAAAAAACCCCCAAATGATAAAAAAAAAATTGAACATTCAACTGCATAGTAAAATTTTGTTTTCTTCAATTTTTTTTGGCCTCTTACCATCAGCAAAAATGTAGGCTTTTTGTATTAAGTTTGTTATTATTATTATTTTTTTTGTTCAGTCTTAAACAGCGCGTGAATGATTTTTTTTTCTCAAAATGTGTGAATCTTTGCGATAATCCGCGTTAATTTCCGACTGATTTGAGGAATTTGCATTAAAATACGAAATATAATTAATTCGATTAACGAAGAGATCGGAGTTTAAGTCTGAGTACAAAGTATGTAACGACCCTGAGGAGAATGAGAAAACCAATGAGCGCCACACAATCGATCCAATAGACGGCTTTGTCCATTGCCATCTCCTCGAGGAATTTTGTTGGGCTCCGAAAGTGGCAGTATTCCTCTGAGCACTTTAGTCGAGGTCGATCGTACCCCAAAACCGACACCAGTGCCCCCTCAAAGCCATAACGAACAAAAGACACGTATGATAGCCATCGTAGATACGGTGGCATCGTTGAAAATTTGATAAAAAACCCGGAGAATAGAATTATTGGTACTGAGGATACTGGTCCTATGTACATTCCACTCTGCAAAATAGACAAAAAAATTTTTTTATTATTTTAAGTCGGTAAAACTAATTTTTTTATCATGAAAAATGTGATGTTTCTTCAGTAAGACTGAAAATTTTCAATTTCCAAGGCGATTTTCATTCCGAAATTGACTGAAAATAATTTTTTTTTCTTACCTTCAGTTAATTGAAAGTTATAAAAAAATTTTTTAACGAGTTTTGCAGATAATTTAATAGAGGAAAAAAATTGTTTTTTTACTCGATTTACCTCGACACTCATGGCTGCACCAATGAGCAGTCCAATTGACTGTGACACGAGGGCTGTAAGGATGCAAATGTTGAGATACATGAGAAATCTGTAAGCCTCCAGTGGCTGCGATGTCATGAAATAGACAATCATGACGTATGCTATGGAGAAGGCCGTTTGGAATGGCACATCTGTGAGGGTTCTGGCGAGATAAAAGGACTTTAATGAGTACCAGTAGTTGAGATGTTCTCTCACAAATACCGCCATTTCCACTGGAACTAGAAGAAAAAATTTGATTTATTGATTAATTTGTTTATGATTGATAAATTAGTGACTTACATGTGAGAATTGTCGGCATCATCGCAGTAAACATGAGGAACATAACGGTAAAAAAAACGCATCCTGCGTTACTGTACGCCTCGCTGCCCTCGTCACCAATGTCGTAGTAGAGTGCACCGATTAAAATACCCACAACAATGTGAGAAATTAATCTGAGCCTCGTTAAAGTCTGCCGACAAAAGGGAGAAAAAAAATTTTTTTATTCTCGTCAATAAAGATAATTTTTTTATGTCTCTATTTATTAATTTAAACTTTGAGACAGGTTTGTAACGGCCATTTTGTAGGAAATTTAATACTTTACGACTTTGTTTATGTATATAGCCAGGTTAGACTAGTTTTTTTCGAGTTTATATAAGAAAAACTGTAAAAAATGCGACTTTTAAGTAGAATAACCACGTTTTCGTTCACGTTTTCGCTCATAACTGGCGGTGAATAATATTTAGATATATTGAAAATTAAACTAACCAAGTCTCGAATCTGGGACTTGAATGTTCGCTTCAATAAAATCCAAAATTGTGTCCAGCCGGTCGTGGGAAAGCCGACTTTCTGCTCTATACTTTCTGCACTGTCCAGTAGCGATGTCGTGCAGGAAACTGGCATGTTTAGGACCATTCCACCGGGGCCTTTGGGGATGCCATTGGGAATTAGACCGTCAGCCTCGGGTTTTGTTGGTCCCGAGGGCGGAGATTGTTTCGCGATGTCATTTGACACCATTTGAGTTTGTGTCGTAAAGGCTGCCTCGTGATGCTGGTAATTATTGCATTTTCCATTGTTCACAGCCATTACTAATTTTTCAACACATTCGCCGTGTTCACCGCAAGCCACTTCCATCACTGAAAAATGTTTTTTTTTTCGTCAAATGTCAAAGTTTTCTAATAGATTGATAATTTTCGGTCTTTTTATTTTGTAAATATCTCGGTAAATTTTCAAGTTATCGAAAAATTACACTGATCCTTTTTAAAGAGTATTTAATCCTCTATAAAAAAGATTCAGGGTAAAAATTTGCTATTGTCGTCGAATTCGTAAGAAAAAATAAAGATAACAATCATACCATAATCAGCGGGATTGTGATAACTGGGGCACTCGAGGCCCATTGACGCGAGGAAAGGCACGAGCCCGCCCACGTTGCCCTGATAAATACTCTGACCCTCGGCCAAGAGATAGAGGTGATCAAACATCTCAAAGAGGCGGGCACTTGGCTGGTGAATTGTGCAAATGATTGTCCTTCCTGGAAGTAAATAATTTTTTTCGGCCATAAAATATGAGTTATTTTGTTTATAGGCGGCAATTACGCCTTATTAATTGAATAACTAACCTCCTCGACTCAATGACTTGAGCAAATTCAGGCACTGGAAGCAAGACGAGCTGTCAAGGCCGGACGTTGGCTCGTCGAAGAACATCACCGGTGGATTGTTAACCAGCTCCAGTGCTATGGACAGTCTTTTTCGCTGACCACCACTTAAGCACTGTGATTGAGTATTGCTGGCGTCGCTTAGGCCCAGTGTCACGATTATTTCCTCCACAACGACTTTTTTTGCTGCCGCGTTCATGTCCTTGCCCAATTTTAAATTGGCTGCTACCATTAGAGCCTCGTGCACTGTCAGGTGAGGCAATAAACGATCGTCTTGCATTATGTAGCACGACATTTTTCGAAATCGACGCAGATTTCGGTCCTTTCCGTTGATCAAAATTGATCCATTCAAGTTCGACGTTCTGAAGATAATTTTTTTTATTAGTTTGTGATGTTTTTTTATTTTTTTTATTTTTAAGAGGGTTGAGATTATTTTTGAGTTGTTGCCCATACGTATGAGCAATTTTTTTAGAAACAAAATTCTTTTTGTCAACACAATAATTTGACGTAAATATCAGAATTCTAACGACCATCTAGAATATTACCAATTTTTTTTTTTGGATGGTTGTTTTTTTTAGGGAATTCAAATCTCTACAAAAAAGATCTTATCGGTTTTTGTCGTATCGCAATCAGTTTTTGAGATATATCGAAAAAAAAAATTTATTCAACTAGTTCAACCATTGAGATATTGATCAAAATTCAATATTGATTTATTGTAATTTATGGTAAACATTAGAATTTTAACGACCAATAATGGTAAGGATTTTTTTTTTTAGATTTTGACTAGTAACTAGGGAGAATTTTAAAATAAGAAACTTCAGCGAGATTCTTTAGATAATAGAACATTCAGCATCCGGTAGAATTCCTTAGGAAAATTTTTAAAAATTTAATTTACATAAGAAAAAAACTTACTTGTAACCAGCCAAAACGTTCATCAGAGTGCTTTTTCCGGCTCCAGAAGGTCCCATAATAGCTGTGAGCTCGCTGGACCGGAATTTCCCGTTGACACATTTCAAAATTGTCTTATACCCTATTTATTGATAGAAAAAATCAGTAATTTATCTCGTGAACAGTGACTTCCAAAATTGATATTAATTTTTTTAATTATGATAATGAAATTAAAAAAATATATATATTCAGGTCAAACTAATAAATCAGGAGGTAAAATTTGATTTCCGATACTCGATGCATTTATTGAAGCTACGGCCAAATAACCAGAGGCTTCGCGGACATTTCTATCGATTTTTTCCTGCGCGCAGGTCGTTCACACTATGTCACTTTGCCCAGGCCTATATTATAAGACTTTTGTATAATTTCAATGCAGCTACAGGCACATAACTGTCTGTCAAATCGTCATGAAAACCAAATCATCTTACTCTCTATGTCCAAGAGTAATCCAAACTAATCCCAACAAGTTTTTTATAAATCAAAATTAGAATGCTAAAACCCTTTTATTAGTTTCTAAAAAAATTTCCCCCTACATATTCTGTTGAAATTTTATTAAAAAAAATATTAATTATGCCTTAAACATGAAATTTTGCGTTTAAATAAGATGCTTTTTTTTAATTATCTCGGTAATTATTAGATTTACAAATTTTTTGTACGGAATCTTTTTTATAGAGAATTTCACGGCCTACAAAAAAGGTTATAAGAAAAAAAGAGGTAGGATGCATGGTTGTTGAGATATCGGTTGATGAAGTGGATTTTCGTAGTGCCTACCTCGTTGCCGGCCTTCGGACACGCTGTATGCCAAATCTTTGAACTCAATTTCAACGGGAGGCCTCTTGGGCAAGTGTGTGAGTGCCACTGCAGGTCGCTTGTTGACCTGGCCGGGACTGACGCCAGTGTGGTTCTGGATTTTCCTTGCTAGGCCGCCAGTAGCACAGCCGGGTCCAGCGCTGCCGTTTGCCGTTGTTGCTGTCACATTGCAGCTGCAGTGAATATTGTTTTGAGATCCTCTGCAATATTGAAACATTAATTTTACATTTTTTTCTATCTGTCTCAGACACAATTCACCTATTCATAGTTGGCTATGATGCTGATTTTAAAGTTTGATTTGTCAAACAGCCAAAACAATCGTTACTCGAATTTCTCGTGATTCTTATGCCAAGATTACGCCGAGTTGAGACCTTGTTCACGGCTATTGAGTGCTCTTTTGTATTTCAAAATATTTTAAAACTTTTGGGGAAAGTCATTTTAAATTAATGTTAAAGCTTGTTTTATTGTCTTATTCATGACTTAAAAATATTTTGATCAACTGTAGATAATTTTTTGGGGCAGAAACAAATCGAAAAAAAAAAAAAAATCCTTGTCTATTTTTGGGGATTTTAGGCTGTCGAATTAATTTAAATATTTTTTCTGGTGCTACTGTGGGTTCAATAAACCCAGATAATAATCTGTTAACTCGGTAAAATTGATGCCACGAGTTTACGATTCCATCACGTCGCATAAGGATGACTTAGGATAAGCAAGGACGTTTCTGACGTAGGTAAAAAGGACAAACGAGCCTTGGGATATTGATTGTGTCGATTGGTTAACATGAACTGACACGTTGGATTCGGTAATGTGGCTTTGAATAAATTTTTTATAAGCTTAATCTCGAAATCTCGTGTTGAAGGCAAATACTCTAATTGTTTTATTTTTTATTTCTTATCAGATATTTCGGAAATTATGTGGTTTAATGAAATATTTGATGAGACTTATTTTCTAGATAAATATTTTCAGTTATTTAAAAAAAAAACGATTTCAACTTTTTTTTTGTATCTGATAATTTTTGTTGAAATATCTCGAAAACTGTGGGTTTTAGGAAAATTTTATAAACTACCTTTTTTGTAGATGGAAAAATTCTTTATAAAAAAGATTTTGAGTAAAAATTTCGTAAATCTACTGGTTTCTGAGATATTTGGAAAATTATATGATTCGACAGTATAGTTGAAATTTTTATTTGCTTATCTATAGCGATAAAGATTGTAAAAATGATTGGAATATTTAATTTGCTGATTAGCAAGATATATTTAATTATCTTCAATGCTGGATGTACAATCTGATTTATCAGAATGATGATAAAAATTAGTTGATTGACGTAAATCTCGGAAAATTGATGAGGAAATCATGTGATAAACATAATCACATAATCTTATAATGACTACGATTATGCAAACGATTTTTTTTTTGTATTGCTATTATTTTTTTTAATTGAAAATGACAGTTTTTTACAAGCTGACGTCAATATTTATAACATGTTGAGTGATTATTCGGGTGTTTTGCGTGTTTTTAGATGGTTTTTCATGTGGTAAACACGTTTGTTGTGACCTTTTGACGTGCCCTGTGGCTTCACTCTGACAAGTCAAATAATTTATTCATATGGTTATTATCGCCTAGATATGCGTCCCGGTGCTTTTCTTCTATTTGAACTCATGCCTGACACTGTCTCACTACTTCCTCGTGGAAGTTTTGCGTTGGAAGGTCTTCAAACACTTGGAAATATTGTGGAAAATTGCCCTTTCGCTGCATTGATTTGCAACGAGGCCAAGGCTTGTTTTTTTACATTTTATAATTCCCGCCTTTGTGTTTACGAACTACTTTCATCAACTTTCTAAGCAATAATCGAGTTATCCGACGTGTCCGACGGAAATTCGTTTTTTTTTTTTTTAACTATAGTATGTTTAATCAATTGTTTATACAGTTTAAAATACTTTCGGAAAAATTTACATTTTATTTTCTATAGTAATTGACGTAATTTAAAGAAAATTTGCCCAATCAAGTGGAAAACTAAGTAACTTTTCATTGACTGAATAGGAAAAAAAAATTTTTATTTACCCAAGCACTGCATTGTTGAGGTTTTCCAAGTGCAAAGAAGGCGGAGGTGATCGGATCGTCACCTGGTGTGTTCCTTCAGCAACAAATTGAACTTGTTCATCGCCATTGAATCTCGATACACTTCCAAGTGTCAAATTTTTTATTTCACTCATTCTCGACCAGTCCTAGTCTCGTTCTAACCTGAAATTCATCATTATTTTATTGTCAGTAAATTTATTTTACATAAATTGTTTCGAATTTCCCTTTAGAATTTTTAAATAGAAATAATACAAAATTGTTTAATAGATCGTAATATTTGTTATCATATCTCTGACCGCATTTAAATACAATTGCCTACATGATAGTTGTAAACACTCAAGAATTTTTTCTTTGTTGTAAAATTTGTTTTATTTCATTTACATCGGTCAACGACACGGTATAATATTTTTATCGGATCGGTTATCATCGTTTAAGTGATGACAATAGAAATGTCAAGGTGTCAGCTTCGTCTGCGTGGTCAATTATCATTTTAAAAAAATCACAAAAAAATTTTTCCATTTAAATTTAAATTTTTATTATTGTTAGGATTGTTATAGGAAACATTTCGCAACTAATAAAATAAAGAAAAATGTATTTGATGGATTTTAATTGTATATTGACATTTTATCACGATAAGTTGAAAAATTTCTGTGATGAAAGGGTTAGATATGCATATATACATAAATAAACTTTTAGGTAATTAAATTATCTTTCAAATGAGCTATTAATAATTACTGTAACCGGCATATTTCCGGAGATATCGAGGGGAGAGACATTGAGTCTCTCCACGCGATATTTCGGTAACTACTTGAGCTACATTAACCCCAGGGTGGTCATTTTGTAGGGAATTTAATTACCTTCCAATTGGATAATAGGTATTATTCTCAAATTCCGCTTAGTTTGAATGTTACAAGCGAAAAACGTGCGAATGAAAACTTAATTTTTCACTTTAAAGGGTATGACTTTAATAAGGGAAGTATAAAAATTTTTTTTTTACGTTTCAAATTGTTAAAATGTTATAAACATTTGTTCAAAAGACTTTTAGCCATGAAACATTTAATTTTTCGGAAAAAAAAAATAAAATCCATGACATGATATACTTATATGATTACTTTGTTCCAAATATCTTGGAAACCATGTGACATAAAAAAATTTTACAAGAGAGCTTTTTTGTAGTTGATAAAATTTTCAATAAAAATGTATTCCAGTAAAAATCTTCTAATTCAATTAGCTTTCAAGATATTTGCAAAAAAAAAAATATATTTCGTGTCTGCAAAACTTTTATATTATTTATAATTCCAAAAATCTTTTAAATGTGTTACTTACAAGTATTTGAGTGACAAATAATAGAATAAACGTCTGTCTGACCCTATATTTGATCCTGATCGAGATCTAATGAGAATTGATATGTGAAGACGTGATAAACGTGTGATAAAAAATATCAGACCGATGTCAATCTGACAAATTAGTCTTACATAATCATTCAAAATATAATTAAGGTGATATAAAATCGATAAAATTCTTGAAAATTTAATTTTATTGATGCTTGAACTTTGAAAATTTTAAATATTTCAGATTGAAAGTAATTTTTAATTATAAAAAAAAATTATTCACGCTATTTGGTTGGATATTTATGGGTTTTAAATGTTTTAAATGATGGAAAAGTTATTTGACATTGCTCTCAAGAGACTGAGAGACATTTCCACGAGACTAAAATAAACTATTCGATCGAAATCATCGGGGAGAAATTGAAAACATAAGGCTATACATGTGGCGCAAGCGTATTTGATGCTGTATCATCCGTAGAGTGATGAAAGAAAATTTTTTTCTAGCTTAGAAAAAATACAACTTTGTGTATAGAAAATAATATATTGTAGACATTCTCTCCGCGCGAATAGAGCCACAATGTTTTATTATAAGTGACGCAAATCAATTGTCGGACAAAGCTGTAGTGACGATGAGTAATACCCAACAATTTAATAAGGGAGAATAGTCACGATTGTAGAGTCATATCGAGGATATCTTTGTTGGAAAGGTCAGGGCCTTGTGGCAGAATTTATCCCATTTCTTTGTCCTGTACAAATAAGAAAACACGGATCACGCAGATTGCCGTATGTTTATTTGTTAATATCTGCACCAAATGTTGTGTGTAAATTTTTTCGACTATAGTAATTTTATCGAGGATTTTAGCTACAAAAAAGGTTCTGTGATAAATAGTCCTAAATTAAGTAGTTTTTTAGATTTTTAAGAATGAAAAATTTTTTACAACTGTACGAACGTTTTTCTATGTTGAATATCTTAAAAAGATAAAATATATTTCACAATAAATCCTGCAAGACCAATATTTTTTAAGATATTTATGAAAAATTTTATTTAAAGTGTTCTTCCGCAAATATCTCAAAAATGGTTAAAATTAATGAAAAATTTCTAAGGACTTTTTTTGTAGATGAAAAAATTTTCTACAAAAAAAGACACTTGAAAAAATTCAATAATCCTAATAGTTTTTGAGATATTTGTAAAAATAAAAAATTATTTCCAAGAGATAAATTTTTTTCGTCACATTCAAGGCATAACGCTAGTTTATTGTTTTGAAAGTATCTCAAAAATGAGTGGTTTTTACAAAATTCCACAAAGAACCTTTTTGATAGCCAAATAAATTATCTAAAAATTTTATTTTATGAAAAATTGTCCTATCTCAATAACTTCTTGAAATAAACTGCGAAAAAGACGGGTTTCACTTCATAAACTCAACGAAAATCATTCACAATCTCTCATAAAAATCAAAATTAAACATATCACTTACACCACGAATAAAAAGGTGCCAAAACTCATAACCCAAACAAGCAATGGTTGTGAGTCATCGCCATCCAGCAACAAATCCAGCGTGTTTTGCCCGAAAACCACTGTCACAGATCACAGCAGAGCGACTGAGCACCACACAAGTGTACCCTTTCAGTATATATCAACCCGTGAACTCAACAGTACAAAGGATTCAAGTCGACTTGTAATTCGTAAACGTAAAATTAATTCAAGTTGACTGCAATTGGTAAAATCACCTCGAACTTGACAGTCGTAATTTTCACTTGACAAATCAATAATAAAATCGTAAAACTTAATAATAAACCCGATGAAAATCTTGGAAAATATTCCGAGGATGATAATTACGCCTGTGTCCGCGAGCAACCACGAGCACGCGCGTTATGCTGCTGGCAACTGTCGAGCGCCGTCAAAATCAGCTGCTCTCGCCTCGTGGACGGGGCACAGGAGCGGAAGTATTGGGGTCCAAAATTTACTCTAACCTTAAGAAAATTTTTTCAAACGCTTAAACGAGGTTTTCCAATCCTTAACAACCCCCGAGCGGACCTAGAAAGTTGAAGGAAAACTTCCAGACACCCAATTTTTCACTAAAAAAATAGTATCAGGTGTGACATGACGGTTTTACGGGGTTTTAGTGGCGGGAATTTAACGGGACAGTGTTGTGGGACTGGAAAATACACCTGGGCCTCGGTTTCTACGGCCCTGGCACGCGCATGACTGAAACAAAGAGCTATCGACCGCTGAGGACGCGAATCGCGTCAACGTGCAAGCGATTCTGGTCTCTCCTGTGTGTGCAGCCAGCAAGCACTTTCATGGCACCACGTGGTCATTCCTAGTGCCTAGAAGACTAATGCCAATGTCCGTGGGTTCGAGTGAAACAGCTATGCCGCATGCTTGGGTCGATACTCTTGCGCCTCTCTGCCCTTCAGTGCGCTCGCACTCGCGCAAGTGCACCTGTACTCGTTGTATTAGTTGATGAGAGTGAGAGGAAAATCCAATACGAAAGGAGGACATGCTCATACAGCTAAACACTCTGGAATTTCTAAGTCTGCTTGGTCATATTTAATTCTAGGAAGAAAATTTTCTATGTCGTTTTTCTCATGATTTTATATAAAATTGTTAGCGTTTTCTTCGTGACATCACCTTGACAAAAAATTTTCTTTTCTTATAGGGAGTGGTTCTATTAATTTGTGACTAAAAATTCACGTGTTGAGTTTTTTTTTTATAAAATTTTTGAGATTGAAAAAAATTAATTTTTTAGAGCTGATATGTTTTTGGGAATATCGAGAAAATGACGGGATTTAGGGGTTTTTTTAAAGAATGGATTTTTATAGAGAATTTTTTACGCTTTCGATTTAGTTTGTAAAAAATTTTTCAAAATCGTGCGGTTCTCGAGATATTTCCAAAATAAGATGACCCTGTATGCTGAATTTTTTAAGTTGATTTTTTTCTATTTATCTGGCGATTTATAGTTATGGAAAATTTTGAAAATAATATTGATGTGTATAGCCTTAAAAGTATTTAAAACAATTTGTAAGGAATCCTTTAATGAAAAAAAAAAAAAAAAACAATTTTTTTCACGGTGTTTGAATGGAATTTGACTTGTCAGAAGTTTGACATTGATTTTTTTGTGCTAGATTTCTTTTCTAATATACTGTTGAAATATCTTGCATGGTATTTAAAAGAGTTTAAAGAAAAAGAAGAAGAATTTTTTAAGCCGACAAAAAAATTTTTAATCTTAATTTTATCATTTGTTTACACATGATTTTACTAGCGACATTAAATTCTCAATTATCATGCAGCTTCCGTCACGACCCTTGCACCGGAAGTAACCCAATTGTTGAAAATTACACGCAAAAACACTCCTAATTTCTAGAATTACGTATATAACGTAATACAGGTCAGGTTGCGTCACTATAGAGCACGTGGTATTTGACTATTTTCGGGATCCTCATAGCTCTATAGATCACTGCCTTCAGTGCATGCAAATTAAACTCTAAAACATCGCGGTAATCTCTTGAAGATATAAAAACAAAAATATAGGTATATGCAATTACATGGCATTTTTTTGCTGATACTGCAAAAAAAAAATGTTCAGGTTGCCATCTCAGCGTCACGTTTATGATAATTCCAGTATCACAAGTTTAAAAAACTCATTATTTTGCATGAATTGCAACAGGAAGATACTCATTATACATCAACAGATGATAAAATATTTTTCCTATCGTTAATTTCACTTTAAAAACAGTCGTCATTGAAATTTTTTCTTTTTTTTCCAAGGAAAGAATTTTTTTTTCAAAGAAAAAAATTCTCTTCTTTGTCTCGTGATGACTTGGCTTATCGATTAAAAATATGTAGGAATGAAATATATATTTATATCCAACTTGAAATCATCGTCGACATCAGCTGTGGAAATTAAAAAACAAAAAAAAAATTGGTTGAGTAGGCTAGGCGAGTTTTCCTGGAAGTAATTTAATGAAATGAGAGGTTGTTGCATCCATGAGTTCACTGGCCTGAAGTATATTAGGTCGAAGTGTATATTATGTGTATTTTTCATGCTGTTGCGAAGATTTTTTTCGTTGTTTTTTATCGGTTTTAATGGCTCCATTGGGACAAAGATTTCTTCGTCTTCTTTCTTTCTCTGTTTGTCCTGCTGGTAATTTATGCCTCGCAGAAAATCGCCTGGATCTTGTTCCGAGGCCAGAGTATGTACACTCATCACAAATCGGTTTGTCGATGTATAACAGTGCAATCGGTGTAAATAATGGCACGCGTATTATATACTTGAACAAATGTTTTTCCGCATGATTCATACTTAACGCACTAATGCTCGAGTTTTTTTTTCTTTTTTTGATAGCGAGTGAATATCAGCTGGGTGTTTTGAATTAATTTGAGGAGATTAGAAATATACCGTGTTGATTATACTCTGTACAGTTCATAGTCCAATAGTGTTCTTTGTACATAGTCGCGGCGGGTATATATAAAATTCTTGTTTTTTGGCGATAACTCGGGAAATATGAAAGACAGAAGAAAATGTCATTAAAGTTTATGATTCAGGGTCAAATTTTCCACAAAAAATGTCAACTAAATTTTTTTGTATCTTTTTTTGTTTTTGAAAAATTTTTGATTTTTTTAAATTCTTATTTTTTTTAAATATCTCGAAAATAAATTAAAATACAATAAAAATGTATTTCACGTTTATTGTAGGGAATTTAATTTCCTATTATTTCACTTTTATAACATTTTTGTTATCTCGCTTATTTACGGAGTTATCGAACAATTAACGGGATAAAAAATATTTTAAACATTATTTTGACTTTTAATAGGCACGGAGTATCTGAATAAAAATCTCCCTAAATTTAATTTTTTTCTTATCTTCAATCAATCTAAATTTCTTTGGAATGTATCAGTGAATCAATGAAATTTTTTTAAACAATTGAATAAAATTAGAAATAGCAAAAAATGGCAATAGAAAAATTATTTTCACATCGAAATTCTCTCGTGAGGTAAGATTCAAATTGTTTAGAAAATTTTTTTATTTAACCAATTGACGTTATCATTAGTACTGTTTACCCTGTGTAAATCAGAGGCACACTTCCGGTGTTTAAAAAACCGCAAGATGGCAGAAAAGTAGAGTTCTCGTGTGTTGCCGAAGAAGGAGCCACTACTGCGTCGGCGTGAAAATTGGGAAAGTTCAGTTCGATGCTGACTTCACTGCTGAAATATATACCCACTATTTGCTGACTGTGTTCGTGAGAGGGGCAAGAGATAGAAACTAGTAGAAACGAGTGTTCTATGTATCCATAAATCTCAACCTACAAGTGAAAAAGTGCTCGTTTATAGCTTTGAATTACTTTTCAATACATTTTATTCATCTTAAGCCCAGTACTAGTACTATATTAAGGACGAAGGTTCACCCGTTGGATTAGTAGTTGGAAGTGAGCATCGACACAACCGGCGCAGGGGAAAAAAAACGACAAGGTACTGAAAATTCGTTTGTATCTGGCTTTATCCATGTTTTCAAGGGATGTAGGCAGATTTTTAGTAGCTTTATGGATTTTTTTATGATACAATGAGGTATTTTAAAGTATTTAGAAATTTATGATTCGTTAAAATATACTAGAAAACATCGTACAACGATGTAAAATCACATGTAACCTGTGAAGGAGTCGCGCTAGCGCGTCTGAAAATCGCCATGCTTGTTCGCCGGGCGGTTGGTCGTCACTTTTCATTTTTTTTCTTCTCCAATTTTATTTTCCCAACTATCTAGGATTTTTTCATAGTATTGTAATAATTTTCTAGTTGCTTTATAGATAACCAATCTCATGAAGTCGCGTTTCAAAAAGAAAATGGCGGTGTGAATATGAAGCACACGCGTTGATGGCCCCCAAAATTCGCCATGTGGAGAGTCGTACTCCCTATTCTTTCATTTCAATGGCCCGCACACGCGTCTCTTTGTTCATATTTTTTTTTTTCCCTCTTTTTTTTTTTATCATTTCATCCAGAATTTCCGTTCTGCAACGTATGTACTTTAGTTCTTAAAATACATATACCTACAAACATGAAATTGTTCAAAAATAAATATATCTCCGATAGTCATTTATTTAACGGCAAATTAATTATTTTTATTTATTATTTCAGAAATTAATTGTATTTTTGAGAATTCAAAAATTTACGGAATTCAATAGTTTCAAGAATAAAAGCCCAATAAATAATGGTCATGGATTCATCTCACTCAGCAAAAAATGTCGGTCGTGAGTTTGTCCGACAATATTACACCTTATTACATGAAGCTCCAGCTCATCTACATCGGTAAAAAATACTTTTAAATATTTATTTAAATATAATTTAATTTATCATGCCTTTCGGGCATTAATAACATTTTTTTTAAACACAGGTTCTATAGTCAAAATTCAATATTTCTTCACGGTGGCATGAACAATAAAGATAGTGACATTGAACCGGCCATTGGACAACGCGCCATTCATCAGAGGATTCAATTGTTGAATTTTCATGATTGTCACACAATAATTAGTCAAGTGGACTCGCAAGCAACACTTGGCAATGGCGTTGTCGTTCAAGTAAGTACATTTGAAATAGAAGCAATGGTATTTTATAAGTTATTTTGTATTTAATTTAATTTTTTCCCCTCACCAGGTGACCGGAGAATTGTCCAACGGTGGTGATCCAATGCGTCGTTTTACCCAAACTTTTGTTTTGGCCGCGGCTGCACGTCCGAAAACTTATTACGTTCACAACGACATCTTTCGTTATCAGGATCTGGGATTCCTTGAGGACGAGGAGACGGAAATGAGCGAGGACTGTGTGCCATGTGAAATCGCGAAGATAAGCTGTAAAGCCGACGAGGAGACTGATGAGGACCCAGAACAGCAACAGCAGCAACAGTGCAAGGCTCCTGAGCAGCGCGAGTACTCCGGACCGATTACAACACCACCGGACAATATTCAGCAGCACCAGCAGCCGGTCTACTACCCGGTTATGTCGCAAATGCACTCGATAGGCCCGGTTATCAATGGAAATGTGCACGAGGACACTTGTACGGTGAGTCAGCCGCAATTGCTGCCGCAGCCGGGCGTTCAATCGATGCCGTGCGAGTGTCCGGAGACTGTGCCTGAGGAACAATTTAGTCAGGAGCATGTAATTGTTTCGGAGGATCAACCCCAAGCACAGCAGCAGCAGCAGCAGCAGCAGCCTCAACAACAGTCCAGTGATGCTCCGATGGAGGAAAATATCGAGATGCCGGATAAAACGAGTGAACATCAGTCGACAGGAGAGACAAATGAGCCGGAAATTGAACATAATGTCACTGCCAATGCTACGAGCAACCGGCCCAAGTCTTCAATGTCTTATGCGCGAAAAGTGCTCTCGAATTCCATGGGATCGGGAAGCAATCATGGTTTCAAATCGTCCGTTTCACCGCCACCACCAATGACCAATGTTCGCAATGACGATCGTCCTATGGACATGTGGATGTCAAAAAATACAAATATTGTTTCGAGTGTAATGTCGGGCTCACAGCACAGAATGTCGAGCAATCAAATGTCGGAACAGCACCAAGTACCTCAGCATCAGCGTCCGCCACGTAGTGGTGGTGCTCCACCTCAAAAGGATAATCGCAATCGCCGTGATTGGCCAGATAATCATCAATTGTTTGTTGGAAATGTACCTCATCAAGCTACGGAAATTGAATTGAGAGTTATTTTTGAAAGATTTGGCAAGGTTGTTGATCTAAAAATTTTTACCAAGACCAATGAGCGAGCCAAGGGCCCACAAGGACAAAATAATTCCACACGAGTGCCACACTATGGTTTTGTTACTTTTGAGGATTCGATGGTTGTGTCTAAAGTCCTGGCTGCATGTGTAAGTCGAATATTTCTTATTTATAGCAAGAGAAATTCTTTTTTTTTTTTAAGTTATTATAGGGTTTATGGGATAATTATTTTATGATAATATTTTTAGCCAATTGGTTTTCCCGATGAAAGTGGACAAAAATTAAATATTGAGGAGAAGAAAAATAAGCAGCGAGTGCTGGGTGATGGAAATGTACGTTCCAATCCCAGTGAGAACAATATGCGATCCTCTATGGGAGGCCAACAGCAACACAATCAACAGCCACGTGGTCCTGGTGAGTAAAATAAATTTTTGAAATTGATTTTTAATTTTTTATAAAGTTTTTTTATGAGTGAAATGTTTTTTCTCGGTGAATATTGATGTTTATAGTGGTATTTATGGTTATAAATGTTGTTTAGGTATTATGAGAGGTGGTCAACACTCTCGAGGAGGACGTGGATTCAGTCGTGGTGATGGTGGACGTGGTGGTATGCGACAACCGGGTAATATGGGCAATCCAGGGTACCAAAATCGACGCTAAATTCAAGGCTATTTGTAATCAAGCAATCCTCATTCTTCACAATATTCGTGATGATATATTTCTGCACATCTGAAATCTTCCAGACTTTTGTCCTGACTTGTCTATAGAGACTGTCTGTGGACTGCATCAACACTCGGACCTCCAGAAGAAACCGGGCCAGATAGTTTTACTGGCTTAAATCCCTATCTTTGATTTTTTTTTTTTTTTTTCGTTATTTTTTCTCCTTTTTCATCGTTAATCATAATCATTGATTATTCCTCCTAAATAAAATCATTTTTAAGGATATTCCAGGGAGACATTTTTTCCTGATTCAGGGCCGTCAAAATTGACAAAAAACACTAAAAAAAAAAAAAAAACAAAACAAAACAAACACAGATTTAGTCATGGAGTGTAATTATTTTTTGTTTTTTTGTTTTTTTTTTTTTTTTGTTTAAATTGATTTAATTTTTCGCTTATTCCCAGATATTTTTTATTTTATAAAAAAAAATAAGTTTTTTGTTTTGTTCAAGCTACATTCCTTAAACAAAATTATGTTTTTTTCTTTAGTTAACTTTGAATTTATGACTTTTTTTCACGTTTTTTTCAGTTTTTTTTTTTTATGAATGATCAGTTTCGCGTACATGTGTGTTTGTGAGTGATGTGTGAACGTGTGGTATATATGTACAGCGTGGCATTATATATTCCGCCCTTCACCTTCTCTAGTATACAAAAAAAAAAGAAAAAATACAAAAAAATTTATTAATTAAAAAAAGAGTAAAAAAAAAAGTAAAATAAAACAAAAAAAAAAGAAAAAAAAAATTTTTTTAACATTCTCATGTGTATCTTTTTTTTTCTTTTTATTGTTTTTTTTTTGAAAATTACTTTTTAAAACAACGTACTTGTCGACAAATAAGTGTGTTGATCGACTGGAATCGATTGACAATAACTCATTATTAATTGTTTGTTTAATTTCTCACAAGTATCTTTAAAAAATCTGACATTTTTATTGACCAATTATTCAAATTTTTTTCCTCCCTCAGAGATCCAGTCGCCTGAAATCCTTTCGCTCGTTTTTTTTTTTCATCATTTTTTCATTATTCGTTTATGGAAAAATAGAGTTTTATTTATTATTTGTTTTTTTGTTTTTTCATCTAAAACTTAAACTCGCAATCACAATTGTTATTCCTACAGTAAATTAAATTGATAATTAATTAATTTATCGGTTGAATCGTGACTTGGTAAGACTAAAGAATGAAAAAAAGTAAATAAAAATATGACAAAGTTACCTCTTTTTTTTATTAATTAATTATCAATAATTTATATCGATAACTCTACCGATAATGTGTACGATTATTAATATTACAAAATATAGATCGATTATTTGATGATAATGTTTATATTTATAATCGATATAACTGTTGGGTGCTTCGAGTTACTTCGGTATTGTCTCAAGAGAGGAAATTTTTTTTTTTTTTCAACTTGTATTTGCCATTTCGCGAGTTATAATACCCTTAATCGTACGTTTTTTCGGCTGAAATTCAGATTTAAATCCCTTAAAAAAACCAACTGGGACAGTTGGAAAGTTGATTAAAAGTTTTTTTTTTTATTTAAAGATTTTTACAACCTGAAAAACATAAAATTACAGTTTAAAACAATAATAATGTTAAGAATTTCCTCGAAAAAAAAATAATTAACTTTTGCTTCATTCAAATATATAAACTGTGATATATACATTGAAAACTGCGAAGCTGATGAAAAAAATCAATAGTTTAGTGATATTGTGAATTTAAAAAAAATTGTCGTTTAAATTTAGTAATGAAAAAAAAAATTCGAAAATAAGATTTTTTTCATAAAAAAATTAATAAAACGGTCATTTAAGCGATCAATAAACACACAGCTCATCGTAAACAATAATTAAATAGCAGGTTTAAAGCTGTTGAAAATTTTTGATACTGCGAAAAAAAAATAAATAAATAAATTAATGAGTGATTGATAATAAAATCGCGAAATTTGAAACAGAGGAAAAACAATGCGAATGCGAGTAAATTTGAAATTAATTCGTACTCTGGCCTATTATGAAGATAAATAAAAAAAAATACGAAATAATTTTTTTTGTTTAAGTATTAATAGACAAGAATAATATTAACACAATTATTTAATTATGTAAAATTATTTGATTAATACTATTTTATTATTTACGATTAAATAAGTGATTTTTTTGTCTTTATTGACCATGTATAGTTTGATATAATGTTTTATTATTAACTTATGTATATGTTTCTGGCTCTAGAAATATATCTCGATAATGTCAATATTATTATAATTATGAAACGGAAAAATAAACAAAAAAAAATCGGAAATCATGTAAAGTCTGACGGATAACGATGGAAAAATCAAAATTCATCAATAGTAAAGAAGAAAAAGATGATATATGTATAAAGAAAAAAATACAAAACACCCTGCCTTGAGTTTTTAAAAATGGATAAATAAGTCATTTGGGTAATTATTTAATTTATTGATTCATAATTGCCCTTTGAAAAAATAAAATATAAGTGTAGAAAAAAAAAACAACAAAGGTAGTGATATATTTTATGAACTTGAATTTGTTTATGATTGAAAAATTGTTTTGAAAAATTGTTTTCATGAGAAATATTAAAATCAATTCTTTTTCAGTATATCATGTCTCTCCTAAATCAGAGTGGAAACTTACCCAATTCGCGTGTTGGGCAGTAAACGCGAGTGAATGAGCGTTGGAGAAAAAATTTATTTAAAAAAAATGAGCCTAACTACGCGGAGGCGGTATGGAAGTGATCATGGGGGGTGTAGGAAGGAGATGAGGTCATCTCTACAAGTCCAGTGCAGTCTCAGTTAGACCAGCAATCACTTCAGTCTGCATCAATTGAAAATTGTTGGAAACTCGAGCTACCAAAGTCAGTAAGTTTTAATTCATAATAGTAATTAACTATTATTTATCATTCTAGATCTTCCACAATTTTTTTTTCTCACTCATTAGACTTTGTAATTATTTTAAATGCAACCAAAAATTTTTTTTAGCTACTCCAACCAGTGAATTATAATCGACAAGTTAAAACTCACAGTTTTTTAAGCCTTAAAAATTCAATTTTATTGTTTATAAGTATATGTAAAAAAAATTTTTTCAGGTAGTTTTTTTCTCATAATCAGGAGAAATAATTTTTTTTTGTTCTATTTACACGCTTAATATTTTCTAGAACTGATTAATGAATTGAGTGCGAAAAAATTGAGTTCAATAATGGTGGAATAAAACGCCTATTTGTCGTATGCAAAATATGAGAATATGAAGATCGAGGTCAAAAGATATTGAAAATGAGAGTAAAAAAATTAAGGATGTCCCAGTTGTTTCATTTAAAAATATTAATTTCATTCATTTAATTTTTTTCAGATACAAAAATAGATTCAGAGTTATTACTTGACTCTATAACACAATATAATTCTTGTGTATCATTGCGCAGAGAGGTTGAATAGGGCGTTCTTTAGGCCGCAGAACATTCATCTCTTGCTCTTGGGCCATTGCTCTAAAGTTTCTGCGTAGGTAGAAAAGTGTATTCATACGCGAAAAAATCTCCACGTCAACCTACAGCGATAAAACATGCATTTCACTCAACCCAACATATAAAATTTCATATTTTCACTCTTAGAAATTAATTTTTTCTTCTTTGATTGCTTCAGGAGTCAGAATGGGGAGGAAATTTCTCGCCATCGTAGTTCTTCTGGGACTACTCGTCATCACCAATGCCACAGAGGTGTATAAAAACTTTTGAAAAAATTTTTTTTTCCATTCAAACTAATTTTTTTCTCCATTTCAGAGGCGTAAACATCGTCGTCGAAGAACCACCACCGAGGCGCCATTCCAGCAGGAAGTAATGAACATGCTGGAGGCGGATGAAAATGCCGAACAATCTGTCGACATTGATGAAGCTAAAAACCACCCACTTTTACAAATTGATCCGTGCATGGACAAGCATTGCGGTGCTGGTCGTGTTTGCAAGGTAATTTTGTGAGAAAAAAAATTTTCTCCTGATTTTAAGGTAATTTTTTCGTTTTAGCTGACGGATTTAGATACTGCCGAGTGTGTGTGCATAGAAACTTGTGATCATGAAATCGATCCACGTCGCAAAGTCTGCACAAATTACAATGAAACCTTCAACAGCGATTGTGAAGTCTATCAGGCGCGTTGTTTCTGCGACAGCGGAGACTCCAGATGTCGTGGACCGGATTATCAACATGTTCACATCGAGTACTACGGCGAGTGTCGTCAAATGCCGGTAAATTATTGTTAATAACACTTTTATACTACTTGAAAAAAAAATGTTAAATTGTTTTTCAGATGTGCAAGGAGGCTGATATGCTCGATTTTCCGCGGAGAATGCGCGATTGGTTGTTTAATATTATGCGCGACTTGGCTGACCGTCAGGAACTTCCATCGCACTATCTCAAAATGCAACGCGAGGCCGAAACAAATATGACACTTCGTTGGATTAATTCAGCAGTGTGGAAATGGTGTGATTTAGATGGCCATCCGCATGATCGTGCTGTTTCCAGACACGAATTGTTCCCCATTCGAGCTCCTCTTATGGCTTTGGAACACTGTATTGCACCGTTTTTAGACGGTTGTGACACGAATGAAGACCACAAAATTACTCTGGTCGAGTGGGGAAAGTGTTTGGAACTAGATGAGGTATCTAAAAAAATTTTTACATCACTTACAATCCATACTAATCAATTTTTCTCTCCTCAGGATGATATTGAAAACAAGTGTGATGAATTGTCTTAAAATTATCAACTCGAAATATCCAATGAATATACTCCAGATAAAAAAATTATCAACGTCCTAACACACATGAAAAAAAATTCAAATTAGATTTAAGATGCGTATTTTATATTTAGCGAAAAAAAAAAAAATTAATACTGAATTGTGGGTTTTTGTTGTTGTTGTTGTTGTTGTTGTTGTTGTTGTTGTTGTTGTTGTTGTTGTTGTTCTTCTTCTTCTTCTTCTTTCAATGGTTTTTTCGAACTTTCCGATGATGAAAGTGCTTTGAAGTGTTTAATGCGTTTAGAGGAAAATTTTATTGGTTTTTTACTTGAAAAAAATTGTTTCGGTTTGAAAAAATGGCAGAAGCGCGGGAATTCTCAATAGTGAGTTTTTCTGCCGCTATGTGCCGTTCCAATCGCCGGGTGGTGAATTTCTATTGGCCGTTGGTCACGTGAGGTAGCGAGACAGAAGCGCTGGGCGCATTTGGCGGGATCGTGGCTGCTCTGCACATACATACACGGCGTCCCCTGCTGCTTTTGCTGCGTCGATTTTGTGCACCGTGTAGTTGAAACGCAAACGGCTTTTAAGACACAATGGTGAGTATCCGTGACTTTTTTACGGATGTTCTCGGCATCCGTTAATGAAAAATAGATCAAAGTGTTGGTCAAGGTCTTGGCTATGTGCTCACAAAGTTTCGTTGCTTAACTGTGAAAATTAATATCTAATTTTTGTGTGTGAACATAGGCTGGCGGAAAGACTGGTAAGGATTCTGGCAAGGGGAAGGCAAAGCCTATCTCCCGTTCAGCGAGGGCCGGCTTGCAGGTCAGTTTTCATGGCTACTTTAATTCATTTTACTTTTTTTTTCTCTTTTCATTATCTTCAAAATTAATATTGAATATTGAGTCATGTATTTTTACTTGGTTTTTTATTTTTTATCTGAGAGATAACATTCTTTTTTATCAATGCATTGGCGCGAAAATTTTTTTTTGTTTTATTTTATCACTTGGTTGTGTGTAGTGACTGTGAGTGCTGCTTTGATGACATTACAAAAATTTTTATGGCCTCGAAAAAATTGTTTTTCAGTCGACTATCGGCCCGGTGCTCAATTCCTTGCTATGTCGAGACCACAGTTGATTTTGTTTTATTTTTTTTTTCATCAAATTTCGAAGTGTAACGTCCCGGCCTGTCTATTCAGGTGTGTTTCCAAACACAGAGGTTACCTGGCCCCTCGCTACTGTTGAAAAAAAAATCTTTATGTTGCTATCTAAAAGTATTTCTATAAATATTTCGATAGCTGATAAACTTGACTAGTTAGATAAAATTTTTGTTTCCTGGATCAATAATTATCTAACATAAAATTGACTATGCACACATTCTTGATCATCAATTTTTACTGAACGTAATCAAAACGTTTTACATTTTTACTAACCTAAAAATAAATAATTATGGTTTATTTTAATATAGGAATAACACGAAAGACAGAGTTGATGGAGGGAAAATAAAATTCTTGGTATTTCCAAGACGGAAAATCTGTAAATAAAATACGAAAGACTCTTGGACGTTCGATAATTTTCACTGAAGTCAATGTCTTTAGGGTAGATCGTAGTAGTTTCAGGCAAAAAACATCGGCTATCAAGCTTTTTTTCTCTTTTTTTCTTGGTTTTTTTCTATGAAATAAGTGATGATAATTTTTTATTTTACTAATTGAATTTTTTTTTACAGTTTCCCGTGGGCAGAATTCACAGGCATCTAAAAAACAGAACGACAAGCCACGGTAGAGTCGGCGCCACGGCTGCCGTTTACAGCGCTGCCATTTTGGAGTATCTGACGGCTGAGGTGAGCTGGGCATATACGTATAGATACGTTTACCATGCGTCGTGTAATGCGACCAATGCCACACCGCACTCTGTGTCACCCGACTCTCCCCCGAGGGGCGAAAGGAGGGATAATTAACGCGGAAATGCGTAGACCTAGAAAAAACAAAGCGCGCACATTTAAAATCAAGTAATTCGGCTAATTTAATCTATTTTTTTTAGGTACTAGAGTTAGCGGGCAATGCATCAAAAGATCTAAAAGTCAAACGTATCACGCCGAGACATTTACAACTAGCCATTCGCGGTGATGAAGAACTTGACAGTCTAATTAAAGCTACTATTGCCGGAGGCGGTAAGCTAATTACACATTTATTTATCATTATAAACATTGAATCAACACTGTAGATGAGAAAAAAAAAATCCATATTTGATTTTTGGTACTAATTTGATGTTTCTTTTTGTTGCAGGTGTCATTCCACATATCCATAAGTCTCTGATTGGCAAGAAAGGTTCTCAAAAACCTGCATAATTTAACTACAATATATAAAACTTAGTGTTATTATTTCATGTGTGTCCTGAAAATTTTTTTTAATCTACATACGCATAACTTTGTTTTCAAACTTCTTTTCTTACAAAAAAAAAAAAAAACAAGAAAAGACGAAGAAAAAATTGAATCAGGACAAATTACGATGATTGCTCGACCATATGAGAGCGGATATACAGTTAAATTGTTGATTAAATAAGGAAAAAAAGAGATCTTAGCATTAAGGCAATTTCAATTCATAAATTGATTCATGAATAAATGAGAAAAAAATAAGTGAAAACAATCGCCGGCTCATGATTAATTAAATACGACACAAACAAAGATATGTGAGTAGAACGGGCGTGATATATATAAATAGTTATAATAAACAAAAAAAATGAAACTACTACTGATCGATGATGGTAGAAAATAAATATTGATTTAATAACTTAAGATCTAAGTTGAATGAAGCTTGAATTTGAAAAAGGATTAATAGGTGTAGCTTAAACTGACAATGATGGATAATTGTTTATACATAAATTAATAAATGTATTAAATATTCTAAAGCTCGATTGGCAACAGAAAAAATGTAAAAAAAAAAATCACACAGAGTGCTAGGAGTTTATAGCCACCGACGCGAGTTCATGTGAGCTTTTAATTTTTTTTTTCTCTTTGGGTTTGAATGTAATTTATAGATTAAAAAAAAAAAAAACAATGTAAAAAATCTTTCCAAATTGAAAAATGAAGAGAGATTTTTTTACCAAAGTGTGTGACGGATAAAAAAAATAATAATCGAGCGAAAGAACACGAGAGATTGATGAGAGAGAACGAACGCGCGCGCAAGAGAGAGAAAAAGGAATAGTTTTCAAATTCTTTACGTTTTAAACAAACGGATCGTTCTATTTTTCAAAGTCTATTTTTGTCAGCATTTAGAGTTGAAGATCATTAACTATTAAAGAAAAAAAAAGTAATAATAATGAAATGGAAAAAAGTCCAAGAGGAAGATGAAAAGTAAACAATTATAAAGTAGGAGTAAAAAAAAAAAATTGTTTTCAATATTGAAATTTCGATTTAGTTTCAACGTTCCGTTAATTTAAAATAATTTAATAGTAGAAAAAAATTGCCAATTCGAGTTAGTTTAAATACATTTTTTCATTTTTTCTGTTTCGATGTCCTCTGGCTTCATATTTTAGTCGACTATCAATATAAATTTTTTTTTTTTCCTCATTAATTATGTATGCCATGATATAATTGAATTAAATTAGTCATAAATAAACACCTTCACGTAATGGTCAATTTTTTAAACGTAAAAAAGAGAAAAGAAAAAAAAAAGTAAATTACTCATCGTATTCATGTAAAATCCTTATTTTCACAATAAAGTTCAATTTTTCTATGTAAAAAAAAAAATTATTTATGATTAGAAAAATGTTGAATTATGTTGGATAAAATTTATAACTTGACTATAAATAATTTTTTTAATTTCTAGAAAGCAGAATATTGTGTAATTTTTAGATCTGGCGCCTATTTTAAAGGATTATAAAAATTATAATCAACTCTCACGGATCCCCACGCCATTGCGCAGTGGCTACTGGCGCATCTGCTGTCGCACATCTCGTCCAGTCGCTCCCTGGCAGCCGGGTAAGCTGGCAATGTAATAGTTAATTAATAAGGTGAACAAGTAAATAATAATATTTTTCGACGATCTTGTTCAAAACGTCCTCTAATACCTTAAATCAATTATAAACTCAACGAATAACTACTACTTACTACTAAAACTATCGAATTTTCAAGATAACGCTTATTTCTTTGTAGGATTGTGTCTCTAAAAATATTGTTCCAAGTGCTTTAATATTTTTAATTGCTGAAGAAAGGACGCTAACCCACGACAATCAACGGATTATATTTACCCAGTGAATATGAGTGAATTTATGTAATTTTTTTTTTTTGAGGATTTGTGAGAACGCTATACGTGACAGGAAGCAACATGCCCGGGACGCTACATACAGTCTGGTGAGTTGTTTTATCCATTGTTTAATTTATTTATTAATTTTTTTTTCCAACATTTAGGGATGTTTTTTTCGAAAATTTTATCGTCGTAGAATTCACGAGATTGCCTTGATTCGTGTGGAAAATTGTTGGAATGCGTGTAGCGATGCGGTAATCACAACTGAAAAGGAACAGGTGGAAGTCCCGTTATTTTGTCGTCTAGATTTATTATTATTTCTGATTATAATATTGTAATATATTATTTTCATTCATTATAACAGTCTTTTCAGTGGCGAAAGGGACGTAGGGAGGGATTAGTTAATTTTTTTTAATGGATTATTGAGGTTTAGATGCATTTGTGTACTAAGATCGATGGTACAGACGAGAGAAAGTAATCGTTGAGGCGTCGCTGATCACTGTTAAACATATTTGTCATGTATATAGTATAAAAAAAATCTTATTAACGCATGAATGATGGGTTTAGTCGGTAGTTTTATGATTTTTTTATCATTTTATATTTTTTCCCCGACAACTTCCGGATGACGGATTGTGGGTAAAAATTGAGCAACTACGTTAAATAGTTGGGAACGCCATTGTGGGAGAATATTTCCCATCATATTATACATACACTCTCTCGCATATGATGACACAATCAACAAAGCATTTTCCTAGAACATAGTGCAAGTTTTTTTTTTAATTCATTGCAACATATGTGCTTGGTCTAAATGTAATTTAAAATTTTTTTCTGATGCGAGGGTTTTTTTTTAGAATTTTTTGATCGATTTTTCTGAAGGCTTTTGATGAAATGATTTAATCGGATTGGGAAAGCGGATTTTAAACGGCGTATATTTGAGAGCTGGATCAACAAATAGCTGCGCTTCTGCATGCTTATTTGAGCTTTTTTCTCTCGATTTTTTCATGTTTGATTTTTAGCTTTAATGCTTATTTTTGAATTGTAAACATTTTTAGTCCTGCGAATATTGATTTGAATTGTTTCAGAGAGTTGAAAAATTTTTTCATCACGAAATGAATTATTAATTAGCAATTATCTAACCCGCCTCTATAAGGTATATAGTTTTTAGCAGTAAATAAAATAGATAAGAATTTATAGCCATCAAATTGACAAATGATTTTTTTTCTTCATTATATAATTGGATTAATTTTTTTTTTGTGATAATCTAATTACTCTTTTCTATCGGTTTTCTCCAGACGCGAATGAATAATGAATTATGCAAGAAAAACCTCTTTTTTCCATGATATTTAAATTTTTCCTTTAATTTTCTTTTTCTTAGGTTTTTAAATAATTTTTTACTTAAAAAAAAAATGTTAATCACGTAAAAAATAGTGTTAAGGCTGTTTTTTGTTTAATTATCGATTTTGAATGATAATTCAATTAAAGAATAACTTTTGTATATTTGTTAGATGATAAAAAATAATTTTTTGATTTTGTTTGCAGGCTTGCTTCAAAAATTCTTTCTGCCGTTTTAGCAATAATTCACATCAGTTTTGGTGAGTATAAATTTTGTTTTGCAAATTCAAAACGAAAAATTGTAAATTATTATGTTAGTTTGGCGATCAATTGGAAAATTTCAAGTTTTTATTCACTCCCTTGCAACAGTCGTGTCTCTCGCGGCAGATTATTGCACACAGGGATGAGAATAATCCGATTGTATCGCTACAACTACCCTTATCTAATATTCATATATAATAAAAATAACAAAATTTGTATAATTGCTTTTTAACCGTTGTGTTTCAGCAACGAATGTCAACGAACCACCGAGTTTTGATGCTAAGGGATACCCATTAGGCTTAACTTTATTAGAAACTATTCCTGTTGGTACTCAGGTATCTACTCTGAAGGGACACGATCCAGAGGGATCCAAAGTGAAGTATGGAATCCAATCTACGGATCAGTTCACTGTCGATACGGATACTGGAGTGATTACTCTGGCTAAGCGCCTGGATCGTGAGGTAATAAACCTGTAAACTTTCAAAATACACATTGTCAGTTGAATAAAAAATTTTTAAATCATTCCAAAGCACTATACCGAATATATCCGAAGATATCTATAAAATTTCAAAAAAAATTTCTCACATTTTTAGTGCAAACTTTCTTTTTTTCCGAGGGAAAATTTTTTTTTAATCCGAAATTTGATGTTTTTTTACAGGTTAACGATACAATTAGATTTCTCGTGACCCTGGAAGATCATGTGGCCGAGGGACAACAGCCAAATATCGTCGGAGTTGATGCATTTGTGATTGTCATTGATGTTAATGACAATGCACCGGAATTTGTTGGTGCTCCTTATGAAGCAGTGGTCGCGGAAGACACACCAGTTGGAACAACTATTCTACCAGCGATAAAAGTCGTTGATCCTGATTTAACTGGTGAAAGTATTGAGCTAGTTTGTCTTCCGCAGCCGCAATTTCCTGATGCCTGCAATAAATTCCGTATTGTCAGCATTGAAAAAAGTGCCAATACATATGTTGGTGCATTGGTTCTTCAATCGCCGCTTGATTACAAGCAAAGACCATTTTATCACTTGCTTCTACGTGCTACCGTAAGTATCATCATCATCATCACTCTAGCATTTTCATTTATTAATTATTTATTTTTTTATTCATTTCAACAGGATGGTGAAAATAATTCGAAAACTGGAGTTGAAATTAAAGTGACCGACATTCAAAATACTCCGCCGGAATTTTTAAATTCTCTGACAGGTGTTGTGGAGGAAAATGCACCGATTAATACATTAATTATGACAGTTAAGGCGCGTGATGGTGATCGTGGAATGCCGCGAAAAATCGTCTACGAATTGGTGACAAATCCGTTTGATTATTTTCTATTGGATTCGGAGACTGGTGATTTATTTACCGGCAAACCACTGGATCGAGAAGCTCTAGAAAATTCTACGGGTATTTTAACGCTTAAAATAAAAGCCCGAGAGGTTGTTAATGGTGTTCCGGGCAACGATGAGACTACTGTGTCGACGGCCGCAGCAACTGTCACGATTAAAGACGTCAATGACGAGCCACCGACGTTTAATCGACGTGAGTACAGCGTAGAAATTCCGGAGAATGTGCCTGACGGTATGCCACTGCCGCATTTGGATATGACGGTGAAAGATCCAGACTTGGATTTGGGCGCTCGCTTCACTCTGAGACTCGTCGATATATCTGGAGCATTTATGATTGAACCTGAAGAAGCCAGTGGATCAACTTCTGTGACTATTCGCGTGGCCAATGGATCGCTCGATTATGAAAATCCGAATCAACGTAAATTTATTCTTTTGGTCGTGGCAGAGGAAGCGGATTCCAATACGAATTTCTCGTCGACTGCCACGGTTACCGTGACTATTCGAGATGTTAATGACAATGCTCCGTCGTTTAGTAATCCAACTTACACGGCCACAGTGTCGGAAACGGCTGCGAGTGGAAGCAACGTCGCGACGATCAGGGCAAGTGACAGGGACAGTGGTCGCTTTGGAACTGCCGGAATAATTTATCAACTGTTGGGACAAGGTTCGGAACTGTTTTCTGTTGATAGGAAAAATGGATCCATCAGTGTAGCCCCCTGTCCGACGCCCGGATTGACGCCTTGTCTCGATTTTGAGGAGCAGAGCGAGTATTTTTTGAACTACAAGGCCACGGATGACGATGGCAAAGGTCAAACAACCACGGTTTCCCTTAGGATACTGTTGGCCGATGCCAATGACTGTCATCCGCACTTTCTCCAAGAGGTTTATCGTGCTGTTATCGACGAGGGAGCGAATAAATTCGAGCCGGAATTAAAGGTCCAGGCCAGGGATCGTGATAAAACTTCCAAGATTATTTACTCGATTGTTCAGGGCAATGATCTGGGATTTTTTGAGATTGACAGTATCACTGGGGAAATTAAAATTATCAGCGGCAAAGGATCTGTGGATTTAACTAACTCTACGGAAGACTGGATTGCTCTGACTGTTCAAGCTAGTGATGGAACTTTTTCCAATACTGCCGTAGTTAATGTTACTGTACGTGATGTTAACAATAATTCGCCAATGTTTGCTGGAGATGTTTATACGGCTACTGTTCCGGAAATTGCGCCTAAAGGTAAGAATTATTTTATGGAAATTTAATTTTTATAGCCTAAAAAATCCGATAAATCGACAATTGAGGATTTTAATTATTTTTTTTTTTTAATGGACAAATTCATGCGGAATGTGAACTTTTGTCTAAAAATTACAAAAAATGTTGTAATAATGAGTTTTGAGATGTTTGATAGAGAAAAAAAAAATTTTTTTTTTTCGTCAAATTTTCAAACGGGTATTCCTTAGAGATTTCGCAGTTTTCGTGATTTTCGCTGATAACTCGGTAACAATGCGAGATAATGAAATATGTTATGAGAGTTGAAAGATAGAGAATTTAATTCCCCACAAAAAATGTAGTATATATTTTTTTGATATCTTGTCGCGTTTTCGAGATTTTTCAAAAAATGAGAATTTTCAAAAATCAATAATATCTCAAAAATTAAGAGAGATAGAAAAAATTTTATATAAAGTTTTTTGTAGGAAATTTTATCCTCTTTAATTTAACTTGAATGAAATTTTTTGCTATCTTGCTTATTTACCGAGATATTGCGAAAAAACGAAAAAAAAACACGAAAACGGCGAAATTCCCGAGGAATATTTTGCTCTTTTGAACATTTCGAAAAAAAATTTTTTTTATCGTAAATGAACGTTCTAAAACTCATTCTAGACACAAATAATAGATAATACTATTAATCTTAATAATTTTTAGTAGATTTCGTAGAAATCTACTAAAAATCTAATCTAATTATTGCAGCCGTCCTCATGGCGCGACTTTTGGAAAATTTTGGTATTTTCTGACTCAGCTCGTCAAACTGAGTCAGAAAATATATTCAGTCAAAAAGTTTATATATGTATGTATTTATATATATATATATATATTGGTGGATTTTGACCTTTCCACGTGCCTTTCAATGAGAAGATATTGATGGATTTTGGTTTTTTATACGCCATTCGATGTCTTTTTACTTCCTCAATACGCTAGGCACATCCTTTTAATCGGGCGAGGTCATCCAGGGGGAGAAAACACGGAGAACTAGTCATTTTTGGTGGATTTTGAACTTTGGACGTGTCGAATGGCATTTTTTTAATATCACCGCGGGAAAAATTAGTCTACCGATTAAGCTGGTGGATTATTTACATTCAGCATGAGAAAATACATCTCAATTTGTCGGCCCTAATAGTTTGAAGCCTCGACAACCGATTAAGCAGGCCTAAAAACCAAGAATTTTAGTGTGATTCTAGTGAATTCAATAAATAACAGGAAATCTACTTCCATTTCGGCTGCCGAATGGCATTTTTTTTAGATCGTAGGCACTTCTACTGGATACCAAAAATAGACTGATCTGTCAATAATTTTTTTGCATGTATAAATTTTCACTCACTGCACTTCCAGACATGTCCGTACTCACGAAAAACCCGAGAAGAACTAACATTTATCGTGGGAAAGTTCGATAAGCCTAGGGCTATCGATAATTTTTTATTGCTTTTTGATATCTCTGACGTGTACTGATAAGATAGCAGGCGTGGGAAAATCAATAATTTCGACCACCTCAGTCACTTCTTCCCGGGCTTTTGGTGAGTGAAGACGTGTCAAGTCTTGCTGTGAATAAAAAATTGTATATATCATCCATCCTAGTAATTTTTCACTATTAAATATATCGTTTAAAAATTTTTCATACGAAAAAAAACCTCAGTACTATCGGATTTTAGTACATTTCTCTATAAATCGTGCAAAAAAATGCACAAAAATTATCCATTTTTTTGGAATTAGTGACACAATATCTAAAAAAAAAAATATCCGATTATCCTTTAATCATTTTTTTTAATGTTTCCTTCAACCAATTTATTTTTGTTTTTTAATTTTATTAATAGAATAAATTTTTTTAAATGTTATTAAGCGAGTTTAAAATGAAATTAAAGTGATTAATGGTGTCTGGTAGAGATTTTAATTAACCTCTTTGCGCATTGATTTTAGGCTACGTCGTGGAGGAGCTGACGGCAACAGATGCAGACAGTGGAATTAATGCTCAACTAACTTATCGCATTCAGAAGGGTGCTTTTGACGACTTTACAATCAACTCAACAACTGGAACTGTTAGTGTGAGCAGCAATCTCGACTACGATACGCGCTCTTCCTACCACATTGAAGTTATTGCGTTGGATCACGGCACGCCAAGTCTCACGGGCACTGCCACGCTCATGATTAAAGTCGAAAACAACAACAATAAATCTCCATACTTTACTCCGCCAACTCAACGAGCTGAGGTGACGGAAGATTCGCCAGTTGGCACGGTTTTCACCTTATTAAAGGCCCAAGACCCCGACAGTACGTCGCACGACGCGCTCAAATTCTCCATCACCGAGCCCATCACGGCTATCGATAAAAATGGCCAAAAATTATCCGCCAATTCATCGCAAACTTTCAAAGAATTCTTCGCAGTGGATCCCAAGTCCGGTCAGGTGTCGGTGGTTCGTCGTTTGGATCGGGAAGTGGCTGCTACCGTCAATTTAAACATCCTCGTCACCGATACATCAGCGCTAGTGCCCCAGGTCGGTCAGGGAACGCTTATTGTCACGATAATCGATGTCAATCACATGTCACCGGAATTTTTAAAGCCCTGGACAAAGGAAAATCCGATTTATAGCATCGAAATGCAGGAGGAACAGCCGGTTGGAGCGATTGTCGGTGGTTTTACGGCTACAGATGCCGACAGTAATATTGCCTACTATGCCATAGAGCCTGTGAGTCAGTATTTTAGCATCAATAATGTGACGGGGATCGTGAGAACTCGCGAAGTAATCGACTATGAGGTGATGAAACAGGTTGAATTTACTGTTGTTGCCTATGATTCCGGTGTTCCACAGCGTTCCTCGTCGGCTAAGGTCACTGTTAATGTGATTAATGTCAATGACGAGGATCCAAAGTTTGTTAATCAGACGTATGAGGCAGCTATCGATGAAAATTCACCGCCCGGAACGAGAGTTATTGTTGTAAAAGCTACTGACGCCGACGAGGGAATTTTCGGTGCTGTCAGTTATTCGCTGACGGATGAACACGCGTCGGATTTTAATATTGGACAGGATACGGGTGAGATAACGGTGGGTGCTGCTACAGTACTCGATCGAGAACAGACTGCAGAAATGATTATTACTGTTATGGCGAGTGACGGCGCGCCAGTGAATTCCCGACGATCCACGACGGCCAATTTGATTATTAGACTGAATGATGTGAATGATAATAAACCTGTGTTTATTCAACATAATTATCAGGCGTCAGTGGCGGAAAATTTGCCGTTTAATCCACCGGCAACTATTCTGCAAGTTCGTGCAACGGATGAGGATGACGGGGAGAATGGAAAAATTTCGTATAAAATTATTTCGGGTAATGATGGAGGCGAATTTCGACTTGACGCGGAAAATGGATTTTTATATCCGGCTATGGGGCTGGTTGGTCGAGCGGGAAATTATCGAATTGAGGTGGAGGCTCGAGATGGCGATGGAGTTGGCCCACATGCGGATCGCGCTTTTGTTGATATTCGGGTTATTCCAGTTAATCAACACAAACCGGAATTTATTATGCCCGAGCTGCCAAACGCAACTGTTGAAGTTCCTAAAGTGAGATATATTTTATTATTATTCCGTTAATTACCTTTTGAAATAGTAGAAATTTATTAAAAGAAAATTTTTTTTGCAATATTTTTTATTTGGTATGGAAAAAAATTTTTTTTTTTAATTAAAAATTAAATTTTCGAGTTTTTACGGGTTTATTAATTTTTTTTAGCGGTAGAAAAATTAAAATATGATTTTTAAAAAATTAATAATAAATAATAATTAGGTTTGACATGTCAAAAAAATCTAAATTATCGAGTCTAAAGTTTATTTTCTCAATTATAAATTAAATTTTGATCTTTCTATCAATTTTTTCATTTTTTTAATCTTTGTTAAAAATTATAATATGATTCTCCTTGGTCCTAATATACTTGTTCTAATCATTAAATATCTATTTCAGAATGCCGGAGTACCAAATTACTTGGTAATGACAGTTCGAGCAGTGGACAATGACCCGGGAGACAATGGAAAAGTGTCATATCACCTAAAAGTTGGAAATTTAAATGTTCAAGACAACAAGGAATTCATTATCCACCAGGAAACCGGTGAACTACGTTCAAAGATTGATTTGGGGCGTGAAATAAAAAATAAATTTGAACTAGTGCTCGTAGCAACAGACCACGGATCTCCAACATCCTACGAGACACTTCGCCTCCTAACAATTCTCCTAGTCGACACAAATGACAACATCCCCGAGTTTTCCAAGGACTCGTACACCTTTGAACTGTCGGAAAACCGTCCGAAGAACATTATCGTCGGTGAAGTGAGTGCACAAGTCAAGGACGAGGGCAGACATGCTCGTATTTACTACTACATCGTATCCGGAAATGTAAACAATTCATTTTACATTGAAAAAACATCGGGAACAATATTCGCAAACAAATCATTCGATCGTGAAACCCAATCGTCATACAGTTTAACAATTTTAGCAACAAACGATCCAAATATTTATATAAGCCCTGTAACTTCAACAAATTCATCATTTACAATGATTTTCGACGAGCACAGCTATGTCAATGTGACGATAAAAATTCTAGATGAAAATGACTGTTCGCCACGCTTTGAAAAATCAAATTACTATGCTGGAATTAATTCAGGAGCTAATATCAATGATGTTATCGCCACAGTATCGGCATTTGACGATGATTTTGGCGAGAATTCAAGTCTTTATTATTACATATCAAGCTCAAATTTGTACAAATACAATTCACAAAAATCATCAGGCTCAATTGTGCTGAGTCCATTTAATATTACACAAAATGGTCGACTCGTCACATCGGGCTACATGGCTGAATACAATCAGGATCGTTTTATTGTCGAAATTGTGGCAAAAGAAACTGCGCCACCCGAGCGATTTGCCACGACAAATGTTCACGTGTGGGTTTTCGAGCCGTCGCAGTTAATTCGCGTAATTTTATCACGATCACCGGAAGAAGTCAACATGCAACGAGATGAAATTATCGCCGAGCTGTCCAATGCGACTGAGAGCCGTGTGGTAGTTGATGGAATTCGCTATCACGATGATTTATCCGGTCATATACGTCGAGAGTGGTGTGACATGTATTTACACGTGGTAGATCCAAAGACTCAGACGATTCTGCCGGTTCCAGATGTGCTTAAGGCTATTGACGCCAAGTATGACGAGTTGAAGGAGTATTATATTGGGTTTGCTATTGAAAATGTCGTGCCAGCCAATGCCAGCGTGCAGGAGGAGTCGTTTGACGCAGCTCTGGCCGCGCTCATTGCTTTGGTGGTCGTTTTGCTCGTTGGCGCTGTTACTGTGACCGTTGTCTGCTGCTGTTTGAGACACTGGATCATCACGGTGCCCAGTGACATCAGGAAAAAGGATGGGCTGATTAAAAAACAGATTATTGACGAGTTGAACACGACGGAAAATCCCCTGTGGATCGAGCAGAAGCTCAAGCTGTACGAGGAGCAGGAACTCACTATGCAGGTGTTTAGCGAGCCCGAGGGGGCAATTTTGAATAGTGAGAGACGTGGAAGTATTGGTGCAACCTCGCAGGATAATACTTATGCCACAATTCAACATCCTTTGGCCGGCAGACACAGAGCTTCCACTCCGGATTATACTACGCTGCCTGGAAATAATTTGTATGAGTCTACTATGGGTTTTCAAGGCTCTACATTCCAACCGGGAGCTAATGCCATACCTCAGCTCACTCTAGATCGCGATGGACAGCCACAGTTTGTCTCTGGACTTGTTTAAGTATGGAAAAAAAAATTTTTTTAAGGTTAAAAAATTTTTTTTTGACTGTTGAGATGAGGTCGTTTTATGGATGCTTGTGTTTTAAGGGTTGTTTCAATGTTAGGTTGTGTTTTGAGGATGGGTTTAGTGATGTTTAAAGGTTTTTTTGCGGGTATTGTGAAGAAATATTGCGCACAATGGATTCACGAGTTGGGGGAATTTTTTTTTTATTGGTTTATGTGGGTTAGTATAAAGTTGGGAGATTTTTGGTTTGTGTGGTGGAATTTTTCCGGGAATATTGAGGAACAAAAAATTGTGTAAGGGTAGACTAATGTTCGGAATAATTGGTTTAGGGTGCATTGATCACGACAATAACTCGAGAACATGGTCTATAGTGTGTTTTGATTTTTTTATATACACGGGGAATCATATATTGGATATGTGTAGACATTTTTCTCAAGTATAGCCGCGATATATAGGGATATATTCAAGTTTTGTTTGACGTAAATGAAGAAAAAACTTGAATACTTTTGATTTTTTTTTGTTTTTTTTTTTGTTTTTTTCCTAGGGAATATAGCGAAAATTAATGAATTAATTTATAGATGTTTAATGTTTAGTAATCAAATAATAGTTATTAATTTTTTTAACGAAATATTTAATTATTAGAATTTGATATTATGTTTTTTTTTTTATTTTTTTTTTGAGTATTTAAAAATGTTTAGGAACAATTGAAAGGAAAAATTGTAGAACAACTGAAGTATTTATAGCTCTCACAATATTTACGGTTTAATTATTGAATTTTTTATATTAATTTGAATGATGAAAAATTCTTATCTGCAACGACGAATATGTATATAATTAAATATGGTTAGATACAACCGTCCAGACCAGTTGTTTTGCGATTGTCCGTACTCAAATAGTATTAATTGATCAAAAACGCAATTTTAAACGAATTTTTTTCTTATTGAATATTTTTTTATATCGAAAACACTTTTTTTTACATACTGCCGATACATTTTAACAAATAAATCCATGAAATACTCATAATTCCAACAATATACAGTAGCGAAAAATAAAAATATTAAGTCATTAGTTATTTAATAAATATTTTTTAATTACATATTTAATTATTAATAGTTAATTACTAAATCTGTGATTTGAGTCGAATATTTAATGAGAAAATGTTGCATATCTTGATATGGAGAGTTATAAAAAAAAAACCATCTTAGAACAATGAAAAAATTTTTTAAAAATAGGAAATTTTTTTATTTTGTTTAGTTGATAAATTATTGAATGAAATGTGTTTTTTTTTATTGTGTGTGGCCATTAATTTTGAATATTTTAAAAAATAGTGCAGTAGAAGTATTTATCTTCTTCGCAAAGCCAAAAGAAATTGTGACACAAATAATTAAGTATAATTAAACAAAAAAGTGTGTATTCATGTGTAGGTATTTATAAAGGACACCTTTTGACTACGATCATATTTATAGACTCTATTAGATGGTTATTATATTTATTCAATTGTCAGTTTACAATATATTGTCTGTTTTATGATTAATTATATTACAAATTTATTGATATAATGTAACATATGTATAATGTGTAAGTGGATTATTACAAAAGTATTCACAATGAACCGATATAAAAAAATAAATAAGTAAAAAAAAAAAGGAAGAAAACACCGGGATCATCCGGTGTGACAGTAGATTATATGTCAATTTATTGTAATATTGTTTATAAATTATTTTTTCTTTATTTTTCAGGATTTTTACTTGGAGTTTGCTTGCATTCAGATGCTGTATTTCCGTTTTCTGGTGCTGAATAATCGAAAATTGTAACTACAGAGTCCGTATTATCAGGCCAGATTTTATATCCTTTGTTTGTTAATATTTGTTTCTTTGATTTACACACTAAGCATGTTATTTTTATGGATTTTTTCGGCTTATTTCGCAGACGAATCAACGCAGTTTCTCCAGGAATGAGGGGACTATGACAGGACTTGCATAAATTTCGTTTTACATCAACTTCCCTGGTGAAACAAATTTTTTTTTAGACACTTGGAGGGTAGAAAATTTATAAATTTAGTATATTTACAATCGGAGTACGGATTTTTTGGCACAATTAACCATTGACATGCCGTACAATGCTGCTCCAACATGATCAACTTTAGAAATCATCGAACTAGCCTGAAAAATAATATTTATTTTCATTATAAACAATTTAATTAATTAATTTAATGATTACCTGGTACAGAAAATTCATCCGTTCGAAAACATCTTTACCCTGACATAATTTATTGTCACCCATTGTTATTTATATTTATTTTATTTGTTTTTTTCACGATAAAAAAGTATTGGTTATGTTTATATAGACCGTATTGCAAAATAGAAATTTTTACGTTTGGGGGCAGTTTCATACCCTACTCAGGCTTGCCAAGACATGTTCACTTTATTTGTCTCCTAATTAATTAACTGGGAAATTTAATAACAATTTTTTTTATCCGATAAATGCTAGAATGTCATTAGATTATTCGAAAAATTTTTGTTATTGAATTATTGAGTGATTCTAAGTAGAAATAGGTGTAATTAAAAAAATCTATTGGTAGACCTGAGTTGGAAAGTGTATTGCGAAAACTTTTCAGTTGGATTGTCCAGCTGCTTGTCCAGTTGGGATTCCAGAAATGCGTTGTAGAGAGCGCGCGAGTGTTCTCCCCATGAGTCGAAGCTTCGACAGCTGATATTTATTGTAAAAAATAAACGTTAATCATGATGGATTATGAATTTAAGATAAAAACACAAAAGGATAGGACAAAAGTGGAGGATTTATTTGAATTTGAGGGATGTAAAGTTGGTCGAGGTACTTACGGACATGTCTACAAAGCTCGCCGGAAAGAAGGGTTAGAAAATCACTTATTTTTCTCTTCAACTGATTATCCAAAATTTTATTCACATTTATTAACTAATATGTCGTTGTAGGGTTTCAGATAGTGAGTTTAAATCACGTCCTGACACGAAAGATTTTGGCTTGAAACAAATCGAAGGCACCGGACTGTCCATGTCGGCATGCCGAGAAATTGCTGTGAGTTTTTTCGGCGAGTTTGTCAATATGTTTTGTCACTCGATAGTCCTAATAACAATTTTTTCTTTGCAGTTACTCAGGGAATTAAAGCATATCAACGTGATTACACTTATCAGGGTATTTTTGTCGCATAATGACAGAAAAGTTTCGTTACTTTTTGACTTTGCTGAGCATGATTTGTGGGTGAGCACTGACAATACTTATAGTTTTAGGTGTGAAAATGACTTGGTACTAATTTCTCGTTATTTTTAGCATATAATAAAATTTCATCGAGCTGCTAAAGCTAATAAAAAGCCTGTTATGGTGCCAAAAGGCATGGTAAAATCGCTGCTTTATCAAATTTTAAATGGTATTCATTATCTACATTCCAATTGGGTTCTCCATCGAGATTTGGTAAGTATATGGCATTAGTTGGATATTGTTTTAGTTTAATTTGGTGATTTTTTCCCGCAGAAACCCGCGAATATTTTAGTTATGGGCGAGGGAAACGAGCGAGGTCGGGTTAAAATTGCTGATATGGGCTTTGCCAGATTGTTCAATGCTCCCTTGAAACCACTCGCAGATTTGGATCCTGTCGTGGTGACTTTTTGGTACAGAGCACCTGAACTCTTGCTTGGAGCCAGGCACTACACGAAAGCCATTGGTATGTTCAGTTTAGTCGTGTTTTAAATGTGATAAAAAAATTTGTTTCGTTTGGTTTTTTGACGTTCATAGACATTTGGGCGATTGGTTGTATTTTTGCCGAGTTGCTGACGTCCGAACCGATATTTCACTGCAGACAGGAGGATATTAAAACTAGTAATCCCTATCATCACGATCAATTAGATCGGTAAGCTCTGGTGCAAGAGGTTTTTTTCGAGTCTAATGATCTTGATGGTGTGAGATTTTTTAGATAATCATGGATTGTGTGTCGTTTAGGATATTCAATGTTATGGGATTTCCTCTTGAAAAAGACTGGGAAGACATTAAAAAGATGCCGGAACATCCGACGTTACTCAAAGATTTTAAACGCTCGAAGTAAGCAAAAACTTTTGGTTTTTTAAATTTATTTTCCGCGAAAAGACGGTTGAAAGATTTTTTTAAATACATTAATTTTGGGTTTTTTTTTTCAATTGTATTTTTTTAGTTATGCCAATTGTTCACTAACAAAATACATGGATCGTCATAAAATAAAGCCCGACAGCAAGGCTTTCAACTTGGTGAGTAATTTAAATAAATTTTATGATAATTTTAATGGTTAAAATTGATGAAAAAAAATTTTTTTCAGTTGCAAAAATTATTAATGATGGATCCTAACAAGCGAATAACATCGGAACACTCAATGCAAGATGCGTACTTTCAGGAAGAACCACTGCCAACACAAGAGTAAGTATTTTATTTATAAAATTTGTAGAAAAAAACATAATTTATTGGAAAAAAAAAATGCTTTACAGCATTTTTGCCGGATGTCCAATTCCGTATCCTAAACGAGAATTTTTAACTGATGACGATACCGAAGAAAAGACTGAAAATAAAGCTCGCCAAAATCAGCAACAAGCAGTAAGACAAAAAAAAAATTTTTTTTCGTTTTTATCGGTAATTGTTATGATTTTTTTTTGCTTTGTCAGCAACCGAACCAACCGCAGCAGGGTAATAGTGAGCATAATCACGGACAAAATCCAAAACGAGTGAGACTGAATGGTCCTCACGGTGGTCCCGAGTTCCATCAGCATCAGAGTCATGCCATGACTCACCAGCAACCACCGGGAATGGTTTATTCCACAGCTCAGCCAACTCAGCCTGCTAATTTTCATCAGCGTTACTAGTTGACTAGTGAAAATTGTCCCGGCCAGTCCTATCAAACAAAACTTTATCGGTAATTGCAATTCGGTCTTATCCGCGCCTACTCGAAACATAACAAGAAAAAAAAAATTACAAAAGTGAAAAAACAAATAATTAAAACTGTATATTCGAATCGACTATGACAATGTGATGTTATTTATATATTTCACGGCTTTATTATTCATCCCTAGCTCATTTTACCGAAATATTCATGATTAAAATAACTCTGAATACACTCAGGGATGATAAAAAGTTAAGATTAAACTCAAAAGTATTTTTAGATGATTATAAGTCTAAGTGACAAAATAACCAACTAGCCTGCAATTTTCTTCCAAAAATCTTAAAAACTATGAAATTTTCTATTAAAAATTATACATGAAAAAAAAAATTTTCATTAAATAATATCGAAAATTTATGTAGTTTTTGAAATATTTGTGATGAAAAATCGTAAATTTGTCGATTTTGAGCTGGAAAAAATTTATTAACCAGATTATTCAGGGTAAAAAAAGTGTTCTGTTAATCAGAATGAAAAATTAAAGATTATTTAGATGATTGAAATGGTTTAAAAATAATGTATATTTTTTATATTCCCACAGAGAGAATAATTACATTGCAATACGGCAAGAGCGTGATGAGTGACTGCGACGTCATTTCGGCCGATCCATGGAGAATATTTATAAACATCCGGTCGAGGCAATGTCCGGTGCATTTATCCGTACGTGTGCCATCACACTGATGATGTGTGATTGACGCGCGTATGATCAGATCGTTGGATAGAGGACGCGTGATTTGACAGCGACGGGGCCCGCGGACCCCGCGTATCAGGGGGAAAACGTGGGCAGGCGGTCCCGCGCGCGGGGACGTTGGAAAAAGATCAAGTGGGGAAGACATAGCGCGTGCGCACCGATACCGAGCGCCTTCCTCTTGGTCTTGGACGTTCTACCGTTGTCTTAGCGTCCTGAAACGCAGTTTCCGCGAATCCGTGCTGTGTGGACCAGTGATAATAATGTCCAGTGTCAATAGTGTTGTCGCCAGATGAGTCCTCGAGGTAAATCAAGTTCTAAAATATTTTTTTTCTTCCTCATTTCACCGCAACAAATTCGTTAAAATTCAGATAACAAAAAATTACGAATTTTTCACGGTTTAAATTAGTTGCAAAAGTGTTTGTCATTTGTAATTAGACTTGCGGAAATTAATTTGATTTAATTTCACGAGCAATTCTAGTGTAGAATACCTTTCGAAACGGCGCGCGGTGCGCACACACGATCGCCTAGGCCGATACGAAAATTCCATTCATTCACGCGCGGTTCCTTTCTCTTTAAATGTTACCCGCAAACTCCAAGGACTATTATCAAACTCGATTTTGAAATTTTTTTTTTACAAAATATGGTATAATCTATGTAGATATGTGATACGAGATTTTAGGTGGAAAATCGAGCAAAAAGAATTGTTTTTTTTTTGTTGTTTGTCATCGAAAATCGGCGGCACATTGTTTAGAAAGTGCGGGCATTTTTTTTTGGCTCGTCATCTTCACCAGTGACCTTGTGAGTATCGTCAACTGGCAGAGTCCACTCCTACAGAATGATAATCGTGGCCATAGTGGAAAAAAAACGACAACAAAAGCGCGGCGGCGTCCAATCCCTCGCGCGCGCCACGACGACGTAATGCATTGCATTATAATTGTTGCGAAGGTGGCAGATGATTGCCGGTTGCACGGGCCAGAGTAAAAGTGAAGGGGCGGGGATCTGATCACCATCGACTTGTGCACGGGGCCATGACTACGTTGTGCGACAAGGTAAAACCCGCATCGACGGTGGACGACCACCTTGTGATATCCAATCTACTGAACTCGTCAACAATTTTTGATAAATTATTTTTTTTTTAATTCTCATCTGTGTTGATGGGTTTATTTGGGAGACTGTTGGGAAGGGTTTGGCGCACGTGTAGCGTGGAACTCAGGAAGCACGTGGGTAAATATAATGAGGTTGCTTTTAGCGCTGATGGGAGATTCCTCACAACTGATCTACCTCAATTTTTGGCTTGCCTGCTGATGCCGCCGCACTCACTCTGCTCGGGAATTTTGATGACAGGTTGGCTGCCGACCTCCAGTCAACCTTTGGGATCCTTGCTTTTATTTGTATCCTTTATTTGGGCCGCCTTGTCTGTGTTTCTATTTTTATATTCCGGCCCCGCGAGGTGTTTCGCGTTGGGATACTCCAACATCTCAGATATATATTAACTAGCCGATTTTTTTTTATATCGGATTTTCGCACGCAAATGAGGATTCACTGGAAATTAGTTGCGAAAAAAGATTTAAAATTATATAACGAATGTCTTCTGTGTCTGGATGTCTCAAAATCTCAGATAAAAATTTATTTTTTATTTTTTTATGGTGTAGAAAAATATTGTTTAGTAGTTTTAGTTGGATAAATCTCACGGTTACGATAATTTTGAGAATTCTCAGAAAATTACTAACACAAATAATGCTACAGAAAAAATTTTTTTTTTTTCAAACCGCAAGTCGTAGGGTATATTATGGTATTTTGAATTTTTTTTATGTTTTATTTATTTTAATGCACGTAAAATAATTTTGAAGTTGTTTGGGAGAGATGGAGAAAAAATTTTTTTTTACAAAATTTCCAAAGGAGTATGCCCTTGGCCACCACACCGTTTTCGTGATTTTTTAAAGTTTTTTGGCGATAACTCTGGAAATGATCGAGATAATGGAAAATGGTATTGGAATAAAATGATTGGGGATTAAATTTCCTATAAAAAACGTTCAATGAAATTTTTTGGATCTCCCTCAATTTTTGAGATATTATCGTTTTTTTGATATTTTGATTTTTGAAAATATCTTAAAAACAAAGCAAAATATTAAAAAGATGTATTCTATATTTTTTGTAGAAAATCAAATTCCCTATCATTTAATTTCTGTGACATTTTTTGCTATCTCACACCGAGTTATCAGCAAAAATCATAAAAACTGTAAAATTTCCAAGAGATAAAAATTTTCCGCGTTATATCTCCCATTTCTTAATTCATCTCAAAATCTGTCCAAGATACAGGTTTTTTTTTATAAGAAATATTTTCGCTGAAATCTCTTAAAAAATCAGAAAAAAATTTATTTATACGTTACGATTGAAATTTAATTTTTTTTTTCGAGATAAACTTTTTACGTATGACCGCGGGGCGAATAGATACAATAAGCTATATAACACCAGATTCACGGAATAAAAAAAGCAAAAAAACACCTGGACATGTTGGATAATGCATGAATAATTGGTCTGCCGGTGGATAGTAAATTTTTTAAAAAAGACAAACCAATGAAAAAGACGAAGAGCGAGAGGAGAATGTGTGTAAGACACAGAGAGACGACAGGCGAGGTCAGCGAGGTACCCGATATGGTATCCATCGTCCATCGTGACTGTTATTTTATATGTGTGCATATCCACACGGCTACCTACGATTAGTATACACACTAAACTCCATCACGCACAATAATCACGGGGTTTTTTTTGGCACGCACAATATATATCTGACATTGGAATTTAATTTCTTTAACTAAATTGACAGCACCGCGATATTCCGAGGCGGAAAAAAATTTAGAAATTTTTTTTTTTTTCATTGGCTAATTAATATGCCGATGTTGCGGCGTGTGGGTTGCCGATATAAATCCGGCTGATTTAGCACGTCCATCACATGTGGAAGTTGGTTGAAAAAAAAATCCAGCGCATTTATGGGTCCGTAAGCTAATTAAAATGGGCAGGATTATCCGCAATTTTTTTTTCTAGATCAAGTGCATGAGTCACGTGTGTCTGTGCATGCCCCATCGCAAGTTGTTCAAGTGCGCGCGCGAGGGCATGTATGGATTCTTTAATAAACTGAGGGATTCTATTTTTAAACGTGAGTCGCGGAGTGTGACGTAATTTCTATGGTCTTTCTCCTTATTTTCTTGTGTTTTTTCCATGTTTATAATTTTTTTTCTTCATTAATTTTTCGGGGTGTAGGAAAAATTATTTTTCATCTTATAGGAATGTTATTTGATGTTTAAATAATTTCCATATATGGAAATGTCTCACTCGATAAAGAGTCGAATATAAAATCCTTGTTTGCCCGCGTGTTGTATGACACATCCGTTTTCTCCTTTTTCTCGTATTGCCCAGAACACTACGCCTCAGTTTCTCAGGCGCGATGCCTCATGTGTCTTACCCACTCGACCTCACTCTAGTTTTATGCGTTTATAATTAATTGTCCGAGTCCAATATAGCATACACGACGACTAGAAGAACGATTATTATGCGCGCCATCGTATTAATGGCCAGGATTTTTTTTTTCGTCGTTTATATTCCTGATTATTTTATGATAGTATAGTTGCTTTGTTGTAAAACATCGTGATTTATTGATAGATGCTATTTAACAAGATATATCCGCTTGTTTTCCTGCAATTATGCAATTAAAATGCCAGAAATTAAAAAAAAAAAACGAGAATAAATTTTTTTTTCTCATATTTTGACGCTTAAAAAAATTATTATTTTGTTCTATTTATTGATAAAGGTTTGAATGTTTGAGATTTTTGAAAAAAAAAAAAAAAAATATTTGGAGCTTTTGTTTTTTGATATTTTAATTGCGAAAGTGGTTGATAAAGTGTATAGGATATTCACCTAGGGTGAGGTTTTTGCAAATATCTGGTATACTATAAAAGTTAGGGAATTTATGTAAAGGACCTTTTTTGTAGAGAATTTTAAGAGCTTGAAAAAAGGTTCTGTGGACAATTTGAATATAGTGGCGGGATTTTGAGATACTGTTGATTGAAAAGTAGCTGGCATGCAAGTGCCGCGTGATTGCAAGTGACTCGAATAGTAATTAGTGTTTAAATGATTATAAATCTCCGGCAATTAAATTTATGAAGTGAATAAAAGTGAATTTACATTTTCCCCATGACACTATACTCTCGGGTGGCACTCTCTGATGAAGTAGTAATATAAGAACTGGACAAAGTGTGCGTTTGTTTTTGTCTTACGAGTAGTACGCGCTGATTCACTCGCGCCCAATGCAGCCAATGCCTTTGTTCTTATTTGCAAGAGGTTATATTCGATCGACACAGATGAGAATAATCATGGAATCCTTGAGATATATTTGTTTCAGGTGCTTATTCCATATCAGGTGTGCTTTTACATACACTTCCTGCAACCAACTAGCATATCGCGTCACTAATTTGCTGATAACTCGATAAATGAGCCAGATATGAAAAAATATCATTCGACTTAAATAATTAGTCATTAAATTTCCAACAAAAAGTATTAAATAAAATTTTTTGTATCTCTATTATTTTTTGAGATATTCTGATTTTTTAAAATTTTAATTTTTCAAAATATCTCGAAAATAACTTAAAATTTAAAAAAATTTTACTCGACATTTTTTGTAGGCAATTTGGTTTTATATATTTTATGACTTGTAAAATTTTTTGTTAGTTGAATTATTAACTGAGTTTTTTGATTGAATAAAAGCAGTTGCGCGCAGTCTTGTTTACGGCCGGTTCCGCGGTTTCTGTTGCAATTGGTCGTGTTTATCAGTGTGTGGAGGGCAATACTAAATTTAGATTTAATCAAGCCAATGGATATAATTTAAGGAACTTGGTGTTACGGGTGCCATGAAAGGCTCTCTCGTTCACCTCGAACGCGAATCCTCGAGCACTTTTACGGATCCGCCATGTTATTGCAACTCATCGGCGTGTGTCCGTGACTGAATTTGCTGCAACTTTTTCTTCTTCTTCTTCTTTATATATTTTCATTTCTTACTTTCCTGCATACGACACACACGTTATACGCTATGCAAAACAGAAAGTTCCAGCAAATGAATCATATTCCAATACGCTATATACACGTCATTCCATCAACGATGATTGCTATTATCTTAGGAAAATTTATTCAACCACTTAAAGCAGTTAACTAATAACACACACGCGTCTTGGCCTCGTTGTGTGTTCTTAGAATAATATATAGTCACTTGAAAATGTGAAAGAAAAAGTCGAATATGCTAACAGTCTATTAATTTGTTTTAGATTGCTTGAGAGTTGACTTATCACAAATGCAGTCAACATGGATTCTAATGTCGGTCTTGACTACATTGTTGATAACCCAGATTACTGCAACAAACTTGCATCAGGTACATTATCCCTTTTTATAAATTACTTTAACAGAAAAAAAACATTTTTTTTTTTTTAAGTTATTAAACTTTTTCAACATGTTTGTCAAGGATCACTTCTTATAGAAAATTTGTTTAATAAATTTTAGTATTTTTTAAATAATAAAATTTTTTGAGGTATTTTTAGATTTACAGCAACGCGATATGATTCTCCAAGAATACGACAAAACGATTTCCTGAAATTTATTCTATTTCAGCTCTCGACACCGCCTGTACTTCCGTGAAGAAACAAGTTGTGGAGCTATTGTCAGCACTGTGTGTCTACAGTCAGGATGGTCGACAACGAGCTATCGATACCCTCCACATCTATCAGGTGATGGAACAAAAAAAAATAGAATAATTACACCGCAGTCAAATAGTGAAAATGCAGCACATAAAACACGTGTGTGTGTGTGTGTGTGTGTCACGTTTGATATTGTAAGGGGGTCGTACACATCTCAATTGAAAAATATTGAATAATTCATTGGCTCTGGAACATGCGGTTTGTCCAATGTAAACGAACTTGAATGGATCACGTTTCCCATATACTTTTCCTGGTCTTTTGTCCCCTGATATCGCGTCACCAATAGCGCAAGAGGGCTTACAATACATACTTTTCTCATTAATCTTCTTATTACTCTGTAAATAAGCGAGATAACGAAAAATCTTATTCAAGTTAAATTGTAGGTAATTAAATTCCCTATAAAAAATTAAGAATAAAATTTTTCAATATTTGCATTTGTTTTCGAGATATTTTGAAAAATCAAAATTTTTCAAAATTTAAAATTTCTCAAAAACCAAGAGAGATACAAAAAAATTTTATTCGACATTTTTTGTAGACAATTTAATTCTCAATCTTTTATTTTCAGTAGGATATTTTGCTATTTTGATTATTTACCGAGTTATTGCTAAAAAACTAAAAAAAAATGTGACAGGAGCGAAAGGGAGAGAGATATCGACTGCGAGCAATCGTTGATGAGCTGCAGAAAGCCACGGCCGAGGACTACCAAGCAGCTCTACTGGCATTTATCAACTGTCTGGTCATCTCGACACCAGCTCTCAAGGATCGAGTTAGAATTCGCAACGAATTTATCGGTAATTATAATTTTTCAAAAAAATTCCTCACATAAAAGTAACAAAAAAAAATGTTGTTTCCTCAGGTCTAAAGCTACTTCCCATCCTCAACGACCTGCGGTGAGTGTATTTTCAGCTGGATAATTAATTGGACCGAATTTGGAGCAGAAATATTATTGTCGGCGAGTAAAAAGCGCGTGCATACGAGCGCCATTAGGCGAAAAATAGAAACTTTCGCTCTCTCTGTTGCCTCCATAGCAAAAGGGATGGCGAGAGCAAGGGTAAAAATTCGTCGTAAGTGAGAGCAAATGCGAGAGAGAGCCAAAATTAACTTTCGTGGCAAGCTCTCTGCACCTGCAAATGTATCGCTGGAGGCATCACCAGTAGTGTGAAGCACGCCTAGCTCTTCTCAATTTATCTTTGAGCCCTTCTCCGCCTCGGTACAGCTTGTACACACGTTTGTCTGCCTTAAAAAACAAAACTAACTCTCTCGAAACACGTGTCGCGAATTTTTTCATCTATTTACATCCATTTCTGCTGACTTTTCACCACTAAAAGTCCATTGGTAAGTACAAAAACATCATTTAAATTTGTAAAAAAACCATTTCTTCTTGAATTTATCGGCGGTAAAAGGGCACATCTGCAATAAGTTCTGGATATTATCAAGCTAAAAATATATCATTTTGAGTTTTAAAAGCGTCGAGTGCAAGTCATTGAATGCCTAATATTCTTTGAATGCACGTCTAATCGCGATGACACTACGCACAGCCCGGTATAACGGGTCAAACGCCTTATTAGCGCGGGTGGGGTATGTGTGTGACACCTTCAAGTATATACTGGCGCCATAAATGACAGTTAGTCACACGCAAGACAGTGTATACTGTCGATAATTTCGAGGGTAAACGCGTGATTTTCGTGCATAAAATGCGTGAAACTGATTGAAAAAAAGAAGATGGAACCTCAATGGACCTCGATTTTCCAGCGCATCAACACTCTGTCTGATTGCAGGAAGCAAAAAAGTCAATATTCCGATTTGAGAGTGCAGCTAGAGGTGTTTGACGACCAGCGAGAGACTGATGAGGAGCTCGCTAACCAGGGTCCACCGGGAATTGACCTGTCATCACATGTCGACGTGCTTTACGCCATTCTAGGCCAGGTGAGTATCATCTGTCATCGTTAAATCAATCTAGACATCGAGATTTATCACTGACAAATGCAATTTTCCCTGCAGATAGCCGATACACCGCAGGAAATTCCTTTTTTGAGCATTCTGCAGCATCTTCTGCGCTTGGACCCGAAGGAACCGGCGAGTGACCTGGCCTGGGACATTGCCGAGACCCTGGTGCACCGAGCCACACTCCTCGAGAGCCGTGAAGACGCGACAAAGCTGCTGAGATCGCCCAGTCTGCAGGTAAAAACCGTGTTTAAGTGTTTTTCAGTGATTCAGAGCTCGTTTTTTTTAGACAAATCTATGCTGCCACTGTCGTGGAACAGATCAAACTTGCTCGCCACGCAAGCCATCACTTCCTGCGACTAGTTCCGCACCGGTTCCGCCACCTCCACCGCCTGCTCCAGCGCCAGTGGACCCTCCAGGGCTCGTCCTGGCGCCACCGCCGCCTCCTCCGCTATTTGTTCATGCTGCAACCGCGAATACGGCGGTTGAACCGCCACTTCCACCACCGCTCAATGTACAAATCAATCGGGCACCTACTCCTGAGCCTCCTAGCCAGGCGAAACTCCTGCCCCAGCAGGAAATACCTACGCCAAAAACCAAAATGAAGACCATCAATTGGAATAAAATTCCTAATCACAAGGTTGGTGGCTTTTTTGGGATAGATTCAAGGCCAGCGGTATTTTTAACACGTCCAAATGCGTGTGGAATTGCTGTGTTGTTGTTTTTTCGATTTTAAGGTCGTTGGCAAGCGAAATATTTGGTCGTTAGTTGCCAATCAGCACGAGAACTCGCCGATGGCTGATTTGGATTGGGCCGAGATGGAGGGACTTTTCTGTCAACAAATGCCGCCTATGGTGCCGCCGACTGCTTGCACCTCGGCTGCTGGCTCTGGGGAGACTGAGAGACGTCGACGAGAACCTACAGAGGTAGGAATTTGGTGTAGAGATGGGTTTAGATCGCTTTAATTGTTTTGTTGTTTTGCAGATTGCACTGCTTGATGGAAAACGCAGTCTGAATGTTAATATTTTTTTGAAGCAATTTCGAAGCTCTAATGAAGATATTATTCAGTTGATTCGCGATGGTGGACATGATGATATTGGTGCGGAAAAACTCCGGGGATTGCTGAAGATTCTGCCGGAAGTTGATGAATTAGAGATGGTTAAGAGCTTCGATGGCGACAAATCCAAGCTTGGCAATGCTGAGAAATTTTTTCTTCAGCTAATACAAGTGCCCAAGTGAGTTATATACCTCTATATGAGTAAGTTATTTCAATTCATGATTTCTTAGTGCTTTAAAATTATTAATCGAAATTTTTAAAAATTAATTTCGACAATATTTTCAGTTATAAATTGAGGATTGAGTGCATGCTGCTGAAGGAGGAATTCGCAGCAAACATGAGTTACCTCGAGCCAAGTATAAATTCAATGATCCTCGCCGGAGAGGACTTGATGTCAAATAAATCCCTGCAAGAGGTCCTGTACATGGTTTTAGTGGCTGGGAATTTTTTAAATTCGGTAAGATTGTGGAAAATCAAGCGAAAAAAATGTTAAATCTATTTTGTTTCAATTTTGTTTTTCTATTTTAGGGAGGATATGCAGGCAATGCAGCGGGTGTTAAATTATCATCGCTTCAAAAATTAACGGAAATTCGTGCAAACAAGCCGGGAATGAATTTGATTCACTATGTGGCACTTCAAGCCGAGCGAAAGCGAAAAGATTTGTTGAATTTTGCAAGGAGTATGAACGCTCTGGAGGCTGCAACAAAGTAATGGAATTTTTTACACATTAATTTTTTATTTTAAATAGTTATTGAACAATTTTTTATTCCTGCAGAACGACAGTTGAGCAGTTGAACAATGAATTTAATACTCTTGACACGAGAATGAAGAAAATAAAAAATCAAATTCAACTTCCTTCGACTGAGGCTGATATTCAGGATCAAATGGCACAATTTTTACAGGTGAACACTTTTGACGGTTTTGAAAATTATTTAAATATTTAATTGATGTAAAATTTGGCAGGTTGCTGAGCAAGAAATGGCTCAGCTAAAGCGAGACATGGAGGAGTTGGAGGGAGTCAGGCGAACACTCGCAGAATTTTTCTGCGAAGATACAAATACTTTCAAGATTGAGGAGTGTTTCAAGATTTTCCATCAGTTTTGCCAAAAATTCAATCAAGCCGTGCATGAGAATGAACGGCGAAGAATTCAGGAGGAGCAGGTGAATGCTCGGCGCAGGCAGCGCGAGGAGCAGCTTTTGGCAAGGAAGCGACACCGTAAGTCATGTGGAAAGTTTTTTAACAACACATAAATAACATTATAACACAAAAAAAATCAATAACTATTTTTTTCCGTGGTATTTCGTTGAAAAATTAGTTATTTTCTATTTTTTTTTATTCAAAAATTGCAAAAACAAAACAAAATTTGATAGAAAGAACGTGCGGTCTCAAAAATGGTTAAAATTAAAAATATTAAGTATTATTTGGGTTTAGAATGAGTTTTCAAACGTTTATAAGGGCTAAAAAATAAATTGTTTTTTTTCGCACAATTTTCGAATGGATATGACCCTTGGAGTTTTCGTCGTTTTCTAGTTTTCGGCTGATAACTCGGAAACTTAACGAGATAGCGAAAAATAGTACTGAAATTAAATTATAGGGAATTTTATTTTCTATACAAAATATGGAGAACAATTTTTTGATATTTCAATTTATTTTCGAGATATTTTGGAAAATAAGAATTTTCAAAAATCCAAAATATCTCAAAAATTACTCGAGATACAAAAAATTTTATCCGATGTTTTTTGTAGAAAATTTAATCCCGAATAATTTTTTTTTAGTAACACTTTTTGATATTTTCATTATTTACCGAGTTATCGGCGGAAAACTGAAAAAAATCCGAAAATTGCGAGATTCCGAAGAGGTACACACAGCTCCTTTGACAAATTTGACAAATTTTTTTTTTTTTTTCAATTTTTATCAGGCACTTCAAAAATTATTTTAAATATGTGTATGAAGCCTGAAATCACTCTGAAAGTGTTGTATTTAATTTTTTCGAGCAGTGAGCAGTCAAATGGAGGGCCCGGGTTCCGAGTCCGAGTGCAACCTCATGGATTACGGCCTGCTGGATATTCAGGGCTTTGCGCGGCAATCGTACGGCCGAAGCGAGGCAAAAATAAAGCGCCTCCAGAGCGGCGGCGTGACTTCGGACGAGGACGTGTCAGTGACGGGATCGCCGAGCATTCGCCGACGCTTGGGATCATGCTCGGGTGGTCCGGACCAGCAACATACCAAAGAAGACACCTATTCACCCGACATCACGCCAAATGGGACACTGCGACGACGTCGCAGTCGTATTCCCTGCGAGGACGACGAGGGAAATCTCATGGATTTCCTCCGCGCGAGCGGGCAAGAGTCCACACGCGAGCGAAAATCCTGGGGCAGTCTCGGTAACACTCCAAAATCCACTTTTAAAAAATGTTCCATCCTGAAAACAACTTTTTCAAGTAAAAAAAAATTAATCCACCTCATGATTTGTCGATTAAAAACTCTTTTAGACCGATCCTGGGCAAGGAGAGCTCGAGGACAGCCTAGACGAGGTGATCTGCTGAATGCCGATTTTTCCGGCGACCGTGAGCGACCAAGTTCTCCATCACCCTTGGCCGAAAACAAGCCATTTTTGCAGGAAGAAGAGGCAAAACCAACTGGGTAATTTTTTTTCACCACTAAAAAAATAAAAAAAAAATTTTTAACACCTTAAAATCAACTAATAAATCATTTTAGCCGAGCGTGGAGGCAAAAAATTGAAGCCTGGCTGTCGGAGAATGAGAAGGAGGAGCGTGCGGGCGAGGAGCTGCAAAAGAAAGCGCGACAACTGCAGGCAAACCGAAAGTCCTTCGAGGATTCAGGTACCTCAATTACCCATAACAAGCTTTAAAAATAGCCAATAAATATTACTAATCATCCACAACCCTTCAGAAAATGAAGGCAAGACGACAAACCTGACAGAGGAGAGCTCAGTCCGCCCGAATTATCACGACTGGCGTCCGTCAGTCGAGAAAACGGACGTGATGCGAACGATGGAGGCGATCGAGGGTGAGTTAAAGACCCCTATGATCCCATAAAAACCATGAATTAATGATTAAATGAACCTTGTAAAACAGAGGCACAGCCGCAGCCGTCGCAGACGGACAAATCCCCGTGGCGCAAGTCGAGTCTAAACGTCCTAAATAGCCCGGAAGACACAGATCCTCGCTACTCGCGAAAACTGCGCTCCCGCCTGGTGATGGACACGGTTCTCGGTCCGGCGAGCACGCTGCAGGCCATCCGGGAGGAGGAGCGGAAGAAGAATAAACCAACTGACCCGTCGGACGAGCTGACAATTTATCTGCGCGCTCCATCGGCGCCGAGTACCAGCATACGCCGGCTCTCCAAGTCGAGCCGGAGGCCAAGCGAGGAGGATCAAGTGAGCGATCGCATAGAGATAGACTCGGACAACATTGAAACGCCGCCACAGACGCGGAGGGTGTTCAGCCCGCCGCGGGAGGTCAAACCGGTGGAGAAGGAGCCGTGCAAACGCGAGCGATGTAGCTCTCAGGTAAAATTAACCGCGTCCACAGCCAGCAGCGACCTTGGCAGTGGTAATTTCGATCGATACGCGGCAGCGCGGAAGACCCGACGCTACAAAAAGAGTCAGGAGACGCCTCTGGAGAAGGACTGCAATGAAAAACCCATTGAAACACTCGAGGACAAGCCGCAGCGACCGAGCACGCTGAGTCTCGACGACGAGGACGACTCGATGCTGCGCGTGTGGCAGGACAAGCTCAAGCGCCGACACGCCAACGACCCAGAGACCCTGGAAAAGCCCGAGGACGACAGTCAACGAAGGAGAACCTCGCGATTGCCGATTACCCAGCCGGCGCCCGTGGTTGCCGTCTCCAATACCGTGCTCAGTCCGGTGATGCAGGAATCAAGGCCCCGCGAAACGACCCCTGTGTGGCCGGAGCGTGCCGTGTCATGTCGCGAGCGCCATCGAACAATGATTGACCCCAGTCAGGTGCGAGAAGCGTTGAAACTCAGCAATCCGCCGAGTACGCTGATTGTCAGTCCCAGCGGCGAGTGTGAGCCACTACCGATACTTCGGGTGACCTCACCCGAGCCCGATCAGGCGGATGGAAGGATCAAGGAGGCCCTGAAGCCCACGGAAATTGATGGGAAAACGTCGGCCAGTGCCAAGCACTCGCTGTTCAAGAGTAAATTCATCCCTGATATCAGTATCTCGACAAGTGGGCCGATGGCGACCAAGGGAAAGGATGAGTTGAATGATGAAGGCTTTGAGGAGACTCAGAGTTTGGTTTCCGAGTCGTTAAGTCAGGAGACATCTTCGGGGAATTATGAGACTGACGCGCATGACTCGCCACGATGCTCTCCGGCAGAGATGCGCTATGAAAAGAGGGATGCCGAGGGCAAAAGTGTCATTGGGAAGGACGAAATTGCGCGGCTAAAGGCCTATGGATCTATGCGAGTTGCTGGGGATAAATCGAGCTTTCTGCCGAAAAAATCTGAGAGCTTGAAACGCGAGGTTTCAAAGAAAATTGATGCTCCGAAGAGAATTGGCTCGCTGATGCTGAGCAAAGCGACTGGCAGGAGTGAAGTTGAGCGATCGGGCTCGCGCAGCAGTTTGAGAAGCTCGCGAAGCTCGTTAAACAGCGCTACATCGGTTAATACGGTCAAAAAACTCGCTCCTAGTCACTCACACCTGGGTAAGTACACTTCGGCGCTCTGTGCCATGACAAGCGACCTGCGGAAGAGCCCGCAACACGTCTCTGCGGCGAAAGACAGCGAGAAGAGACAGGCTGCCACGAGAAGTGTCACCAGGATTCCGGCTAGTAGGAGCAGCAGCAGTGGCAGCAGCGTTGGGCCCGTCGCGCGAAATATTCGCAAGCTCCAGACTGTGAGTACTGAGCGGGTGCTGGAGGGTTTTTAGCGGGGAATGATGGCTTTTTTGGTTTGGTTGGGTAGGGAATTGAGGTGAAGACACCGCCGAGGCCGAGACCTGTTCTTTCGAGGAGCTCCAGCGGTCATCCGATACTTCAGAACCGCACGCCCAGTGCAAAAAGCTTGACACCGGTGTCGAGCAAGAGTAAACTCGTGCAGCCGCGCAATCACAGCTTCATGAGGCCCACTGCAGCCAGTGTTAACAAGGGCTCTATTCCTAATCTGCCCAAGAGCATTAAGAGCTTGGTTAAGTAAGAAGAAGTATGTGAGGATATGGTAAGGAGTCAACCTCAAAATAATATCAAAAGTCGGACTGATGCTTAAGATTAATCTTACTTTAAGTCATTCTTCTAATTCTAATGATTTATAACCGTTGGTTTAGTTGGATTTAGGTGGATATAGACCAGCAATAAATTGGGGTATTAGGGGTCTTTGTTTTTTTGGAATATCTCGAAAACTACAGGGGTTGGAAAAATTTTCCATAGTACTTTTTTTGTAGATAATTAAATTTTCTACAAAAAAGTTTCTATTGATAATTCTTGTCATCCTTGTAATTTATGAGATATTTTAGATTAAAGATGTTCATCTGAAACCGGAAAAAAATCGGGGTATTTTGGGAGTGTTGTTCATTTTTTTAGAATATCCCAAAAACTATGAGAGTTAGAAAAATTTTTAATATAACCTTTTTTGTAAGGAATAAAATTTTCTACAAGAAAGGTTATATTGATTATTCTTGTAAGTCTCGTAGGTTTCGAGATATTTAAGATTAAAGTTCGTGAAGAATATTGGGTATCGTTTAGATGTACTTTTCCCGGTGAAAAGTCATTCGCATTAAAAATTACCTCGGCAAAGATTTTTCTAGAGTTATATAGAATTTGTTAGTATTAGTGTATGTAATTTTTAGCGGTTTATATACATAAAAAAATTTTATCAACTAATTTAATTAATCATTGTTGTAATACAAAAGTTTTACTCGAGATATATCGATATATAGTTATACATGTTTATTTAGTTAAAAATAACACTAGATTTTATTTGAATACGTTGATAAAATTTAATTTGGATATATTGATCATGTTTTACAAATATTCTGGCTCTCAACTTTTTTTTTTCTTTAATAACAGTTACCAAAGTTTGACAAACACAAAGAATTATAACTTCAAACGTCGTTTAATTTCTTCGTTTTTTTTTCTTTCTTATTTTTTCGTGTTACATAAGTGCCATGCCATTTATTGACTGAGCCGGCTCTTCATTTCCGTGACATGATTTATTTCCGTTGATTCTTCTATTATACCTGTGTATTTATATTATTATCGCCGCTCAAACTGATTTTACGTGTTAGATGGGAAGTGAGGCATTTTTTTTTTTGCGGGGAAAAAAAAAACAATGAAAATTGGTACTATATATTGATTTGATAATTTTATAGACTAATGAATTTTTAAAAAAATAGAGAAAAAAGCTATCTATATATCGTTCAATTTGTGTTAAATAAAGAATTTTAATCGACATTAATATTTCAAAGTTATTAATTCAAAAAAAAAAATATATAACAAAGGATATATGGATTTTTCTATCGGGTATTGACACACACAATCAATTTAAAACATCAAATTGCAAAACGCTTCATCAATACACCTTTTAATGTGTTGTACAAATACAGCGTATGTACAGAAAATTTATTTATAGATATTTACACTTATTATTAATTACTTTAGACAATCGCAAATTCAATAAACACATGATTAACACCCGAGTTTTCAATGCAATTTCCCAATTTTTATAAATGAAAAAAACAAAACAAAACAAAACAAATCCAATGCATTGAAAACTCTATATTTTTTTTTATATATATATATATATATTTTTTTTTGCGATTGATTAAAGCATGACTAAATACTTCTATGTGACAAAAAAATGCATTTACAACAAAATTTTTTTCAGTCTTCTACCATTTGAGCAAAAAAAAGGAACAATTAACACATTAGATTAGTCCATTTGATATGAAACCCCTAAACTTTTATATGTATATATTTACACTTGCCAATAATAATAATAATAATAACGATAATAATTGCGCGAACCACAAAAAAATTGGTAGTCATCGAGAATAAATTTTTTTTTTCTTTTCTCTATCATCAAAATCACTTGATCACAAACGTAAATGAGAAGAAAAAATGAAATTAAATGAGAATATTATGTAGGGGGGTGATCGTGCAATAGTGACAATCATTGGCAAAAATGTAAACATGACATCAACAAAAAGGAAAGTAACAATAAATATCTTTAATGGACTTGCGATGGTGCTGACTTTCAACGAATAAAAACACGATAAATAATACACTAAAGATAAAAAAAAATAGGATTAATTTAGCAATGCACCAGACTTTTACATAATCTCAGTCGATCTAACAAGAATTGATGATAATTTCTAATTGATATTATCGAGTTTACGATCGTGAAAAGTCATGGAAACCGGTCCCATAGGTGCTAGAAGATATTCAAATTTAATTTTAAGCTCATCTTTAGCCACAATTTGAAATTCACGCACAACTTTAGCAACGATAAGTTGCAGTGCCTTCTCAACAAATCGTTTACCCGGGCATATTCTTCTACCAGCGCCGAAAGGAGCAACCAGAAGTGGAGAGTGCGGTGTGACGTGCTCCAACCAACGCTCAGGCATCCATTCTGAGGCATTCTTGAAATTACAATCCTCCAAACCAGCTACCCATGTTTGCAAGAGAACTACAGTCTGCAAGAATATATATATTTTTTTCATTTAGTCTATAATTCCATAGAAAACAAGATAAAATCATTTTTTCTTTTCTTCTTTTTCTTTTTACTATCTAGACATGTTATTGATTTTTTTTTTTAGACAATAAAAAATTGTTTTAATCAATGAACCTCTATTATCGTTCACGATGTCGTGTATTATGAAATACAGGAAATTGTGTGTGTAGGATGATAACAATGTGCCAATCAAAAGATGCAACCTCATATATGAGAAAAAAATTTTTTTTTTTCGTCTTGACACAAAGAATAGCGAGTTGATTAATTTGATTAATTCATTGTTATATTGCAGGGTAAATAATGAAAGAATTTAACTCACGCCTGCGTTGAGATGGTATCCGGAGAGTTCAATGGGTTCATCTAGAATTCGTGCGAGACAAGGCGCTGCGGGAATGAGCCGGAAAGCCTCGTTGATACACGCACGTAAATACTTGGCGTTCGTGAGATCTTCGGCTGTAATGTCACAGCCTTCAGGTGCTAGATTTTTCACTTCTTCGTACAGGGTTTGTTGAGTTTTTGGATTTTTGGCAATCAGGTGAAATAGAAAGACTAGAGTATTGCCCAACTGCGATAAAAAAAAAGCAAAACAAAAGAATTATTTATCATGTTTAAAAATGAAGAAAAAAATTTTATGTCAAGAAAATTTACCGTGTGTATTCCAGCGGCAATGAAATCAATGATGGCAGCCTTTTTGTCGCGCATATCTAGAGTTTTTTGTCGCAAAATTGATTGAAATACCGCCTCCACTGGTTTATCTTTTGCAGTGTCTTTCTGCTCGCCTATTGTCGTCTCCAACAGATCTGAGATTATGCTACAGGAATTATTTATTTTATTTATCATATTTAAAATTTTGATTTAGTTCGAGTTTTGGGATATTAATATATATGTACAGTTATAATTGGGTGATAGAGCAGTAAAAAAATTGTTCTTACTTGTAAATAGCATCCTCGCTCTCAATTAGTTGCTTGTATGCCGTGGTTGGAAGTATTTTCCAAAGTGGCAAACCGTAAAATGCATCGCGAGCAGCCGTAAAGTGAACTCGAACAGCATCAGCCAATTTTATCGTTATTCCGCCGGACTTTGGCTTGAGAAAGCCCAAGTGACGTCCCAAAATCAACGTACACGTGCCTTAAGTAACATAAAAAAATATATACTTATAATATTGTCACATTTCATATTTTAAAAATTATTTTATTCCCATATTTTTATTATTTTTTGAACTATCTCAAAAAAATTCCGAAAAAAACGGTTCAAAAAATTGTTAATCCAGTTTTTTTGTATTTAAAAATTATAAAATACTTGAATAAGTTGAAAAAAAATTTTAGCAAAAAAATTTGCCAATTTTCGCGACTTTTGTATAAAAATTGTAAAAACATATGACGACATTTTATCGCAAATATCTCGAGAATGACGTGAAGTAGAGTTTTTGTTACATGAAATCTTTTTTGAAGCTTATAAAATTGTCTATAAAAAAGGTTTGAAGTAAAAAAATTATTTGCTCAACGGTTTACGAGATATTTCAAGAATAAGCCGGTAATTAAGTGGAAGAGTAGAAAAAATTGATTGACAGGGGCATCTTACTCTCCAATCCCAATTTGTAAGTGAGTTCCTCGAATCCCAAGACGTCGTCTTGACTGCGCTGAAGTCTGATGAGACTGATAAAGTCATCAGCGACTTGATTGAGGGCCGGGAAGAATCCCAAGACTGTGGCAGCACCCATGAGCTCGGGCGTGAGTGCATCGCGCAGCTTCTGCCACGTTTCGCCTTGCCTAAAGCGCGAATAAAAGCGTAAGAATGACGCGACACGGTCGAAGTCCTTGTGTATACTATGTACTTACTCGTTTATGAGGCCGAGATTGGTGTAACGATCGCTGCGAGACTGACGATAGAGCGATATGATCTCCTGTGGCGGTCTCAGGGGGTATCGCGATCCGCGATGCATCACATGCTCAATGTCACTTCGAGCAAAGACAGAAATCACTGGATGATTCCACAGCGCTTCCTCCTTGCACAGTGGCCCGTAACACTGATTCAGGTCTGCTCTTAAATCAGCCGATCTATCAGTCAGTTGGCTAAGTTCATTTTTAAATTAATTATTTCTAGACCCGTCACCGTGTCACACGCTCCATGGAAAAACGATATAAAAAATTTATTATATACTTTTTTTATGCCTTGAAAATTTATTTTAAATATCGACTTTTGTCCGCAATTGCCACAAATCATTATGTTGTAAAGAAAAAAAAAATTTTTTTTTTTCGGAAAATTTTCTAGGGGATACCCCCTCAGAGATTTCGCGGATTTTGTGATTTTTGCTGATAACTCGATAACCATGTGAGATAATGAAAAATATTACTCAAGTTAAATGATAGGGAATTTTATTTTCTATAAACAATGTAGGATGAAATTTTTTGATATTTTGCCGCACTTTCGAGATATTTTGAAAATTTTAAATTTTCAAAAATCGGTTATATTTCAAGAATTGATGGAGATACAAAAAAATTTATCTAATGTTTTTTGTAGGGAATTTAATCTCCAACAATTTAAGTTCAATAAAATTTTTCGGTATTTTAATTATTTACAGAGTTATTGTTAAAAAATAAAAAAAATCACGCAAAATGCATGATTTTCAGGGGATATATATATACGTATCGTGAAAAATTTCCTAAAATTTTTTGTTTTTTTATTTTAACCAAACGGGTCGAAATTCTTTTTGCATACGTTTTAGGTATTATAAATGAGATATTAATTAATAATTTAACATTTTTTATAATTGCAGTATAAAAAAATTGGGTAAAAATTTTTTCTCATCCAAGAAATAAATTTTTTATACAATTTTTTCCATGACAGCGAGTTCCCCTCCCAAGCCCAAAAGCCAAAGCAAACCATTCAAAATTAAAATGTCGGGTTACCTTTGTATGCATCATGAATTTGATCCATATTGTAGCGACCAAACCATGAAAACATCCACCTAGTTCCCAAAATTGGTAGACTCAAGGGCCCGGGAATATCGCGTACCGTTGGAAATTGCTTCTTAATTTTATCACCTGATGCTGGCAAGCCTAAAAAAATAAAAAAATAATTAAATAAAAAATTGTAAATTGGTTAAAATTTATTTGCAAAGTCTTAAAATATACTTTGTGCGTAGGATGCATTTTGACAGCGATCTTTGCAGACGTTTTTTTTTTTCTTCTGTTTCGGGGTTTAACGAACGTTTTATTAGTTTGTTCAAGGGGGACTGAACGGATCTTTATGCAGATGAGGAACACACACACACACACACTAAATTTGTGTGTGCGCGGGCGCGTACGCGTGAAATAAAAATAATGACTAATGAATTCTCGCAGTTATGGAATAGACGAAAAAGAAATGGTTTCTTCTCGCGCGCCACATGAGATCCAGTGAGATAATCGCGTGTATAGAGGTATAACTGTGGAGATTTTTTTTTTTTTTTACTTTGGGAGCTTCGTCCTCTGCCTGACGATGGTAAATTTGAGCAATAATTTACACGCGAATCTCAATGGATTCAGTGACAGTTGTGTCTTTAAATTAGATTCACGATACACGATGTGATTACCGTTATAAAACCGGATTTCATGGCAATCATCGGGCATTGATACCTCTTATAACCATTGAATATGTTTCTTACACAGATTTGTTAATTTCGTTTGACCCTGCTCGGTCAAAGACTCAGACTAAATTAATTATAATTAATTCATTTTTGGTTTTTTTTTTTTTTTTCATTTTTCTCTATAACAGAGTATGGCACTGGTTTAATATATATAATATACGATGATCAAGTTTAAATGAGATTTTTTTTCTTTTACTTTTAAAAAATTTGCATAGACTTGCAGCAAATATATGAGGCCTTACTCATGAAAATTGTGGGTGACTATATTTTGTTTATATATATTATTATACTATATATAATTGTGATATCTCTCAAGTTCAGGCGTATAATCACACATCAGGCATTTGTGATATAAAATCGGTTTTTTTTTGCGACATATAATGAAGAGCACACGCGATTTTATTATACAAGTGCCAGACTGCTAAAATACTCGTTCTTTTATATATGGCGACACTGCTTAGTGTGTCTTCGAGTGATAGCTTCCGAAATTTTTTTAATGACACTTGTGATAAGATATTTGCGCTTTGATATAGAATATTTTTCATACATGCGAAATATGAATTTAATATAGAAAAAAATTAATTTCGTTATGAAAAATTTGAAGTTGAAAAAATTATTTGTTTTATTTTATGTCTATTGAAGATTATAAATAGAAATAAATTTTTTTGAGATCATAAAATCGATTTTTTGTTGATATTAAAGCTAAAAATAATTTTTTATCACAACAAAAAAAATCGTTTTTCTATTAATTGTTTTTTTGTCATCAATTTTTTTATGTCAAGTAAAAATAACAATTTTATTATTTATTGAGGATCATAATGGAATAAAATAAAAATTGGTGTTTTTTTTTAGATGGATAAAATATCGTTTTTTTTTCGTCGGGATAAAAAAAAAAAAAAATAATTTTTATCATGACGAAAAAACTCGATTTTTTTTATAATTTTGTTTATACCGGGAGATAATTATAGATTTAACTCAAAAAATTAATTATTGAGATGATATTGTAGAGTTACTATATAAGACAGTGTGTCATTAAGTAAAAATTTTATTTTATATTTGACTTTTGAAGGGCGACAAATAATGATAAAAAGTTTTTTTCTATGTGCAGTCCAAGACGGCCAGACATGACAGCTTTACTAAGAACTTTTAGCCAAAATTTATTTGTACAAAAGGCCGGATGCGCTGTTTCGGCAACAAAATCAATTAACTAAGAAGATTTTTCCATTTGCCAAAGCGGCTATTAATATACATATAAAGATTAATATTTTCCCTCTGTCAGTAGCCTTGAAACTACAAGTTAAAAATTAAAATTGAATATTCTAACATATCAATCTTATTTTATTGTTTATTAAAGATGTATAAAATAAAAATTGATGGTATAAAATCGGATAAAATCTAAAAATATCTTTTGCAGATATATATATAAAAAAATAAAAAACCAAATAAAATCGTATTTTTTTCATAAATAAAATTCTAAAATAATATTTTATCACGTCAAATTAAATCGTAATTCCATATAAAATAACATTTTTTATGTTTTTAATTCGAAAAAATTTTAGTATCCATTATAAAAATCGATTTTTTCCATTAGAAAAAAGCTCAAAATTTTTATCATGTTCATTTTTATCACGTTAAAGTATGAAAAAAAAAATGTAGAGTACTTACTGTGATTTGGATGTGATTTTGCGGGCCAAAACCACCATGGTGGTCTGTAGCTCGTGGCAAAAACAACAAAAGCAAAAAGTGACAGAAGTATAACTTCAAACCAAATTTCTGACACGATCATGCCGATTTTTTTTGTATAAACGACGCAGCAGCAGCTACCCTGAAAAAAAAAAAAAATACAATATGAAATATGTGTGTGCGACGCGTGAATTTATAAGTGCATCATATGTCCTCGGCTCTATTATAAGCCATATTGCAATGCCTGCAAGCAAGTCAGCGGGTGAATAAATAAATTGAACAATAAAATAAACAGTATAGTAAATTATGAATTGAATTGCCATCGACTGATATATCAAATGGGGAGATGAGAGTCGTATATACTTGTAAAGCTGATTCCACATTATCTTTCTCTACTCAACGATTAATTATATACGTTTTCCCCTCGAAAAATGAAAGTATATCCATCATTATGCCTGTCTAATCAGGTTAAACTCCTATCTCCATCAACTCAAGCGCAAATTTGTTTATCTTATCCTCTTTATGCATATGTAAAATGTATAATAGGATATATAATGTTTAGAAACAATACCCAAGTAACTAGATCATGCCAATATTCGATCATCAATTATTTTTCTTATCATTACAAGGAATATTCAATCAATATTTTTCAGAAATCATCCACACAATTTATTTTTTAACTTTTTTTAATTCATTACAACATGCAATTATCAACATCTTTCAATAGTACAATTAAAAAATTATAATTAATCAAAGAATTTACAAAGTGGTTAAAAATTTCATGATTTTAGTTTTTTTTTTACATTTTTTACGATAACTCGATAAATAATTAAGATAACAAAAAATATCATTAATAATAAGTAATTGAGAATAAAATTTCCCATAAAAAATATTAATAACATTTTTTTGTATTTTTTATAATTTTTGAAATATCATGGATTTTTGAAAATTTTAATTTTTTAAAATATCTCAAAAATAATTGAAAATATTGAAAAAATTTATTTAACATTTTTTATAAAAAATTTAATCTTCTATTATTTGACTTGAATTATATTTTTCATTATCTCACATATTTACCGAGTTATTGAAGTATAAATGGAAAAGGAAGCAATTATACGGTCTTTTGCATTGACAGGGTGGAATATATTAGATATAAAATTAGGCAAACACATTCGGGCTAGATTATAGTGATAAGCTACTCCAAATATACATGACATAATTATATAGACAGATTAGAAAAAAAAAGGAAGAAAAATGAGACCTTGATTTGCCTACTCTGACCTCGACCGTTCACATCATTTTTATCTTGATCTTGATTTTTAACAGTTATCTTTTGTACAGCAAGAGTGCACTTACGATTATCATCGTCGCTTGTTGAGCAGACGCGCAATCTCATAGCATAAAATTTGCGCTTAATTGCTCGCGCACGAGACATTTATTTATTTATCATTCACGCCGACAATTAATTCGAAAATTGGGCGAGGATATGTTGCAATTTTTCATGAATTGTTTGATAAAATCGCGGGAAATTGTGGAAAATGCTCATTCCATTAATTTAACCTTTTTATACTTTATGTCATGATAAAGTTACTAAAAAAATTTCATACTCACAAGAGTGGAAAAAGAAAAAAATACAAAAATAACTCACATATCCAATAAAAAAAAATTTCTCCGTATTTCAAAAGCACTGAAAAAAACAATTCACTATAGCCGAATTTATCTAGCATTGTTCCAAAAGTCTAAAAATACAATTTGATGAAAGTTTTAACGACCACCCGATAAAACTATCGAAAAAAATAATTGGTTTCAATCGAAATTAGGAAATGGAACAAAACTTGTTGACATTAAAGAGACCTACTGAACGAGATTCAAAAGCTGTCACGTAGTTTCTATCAACACAAATGAGTACATAGCAGAGAGATCGAGACAGCAGAGTGCAACTGACAGCCTCGAGACAGCGTAGGTCGAGGGCTCAAGTGCATGCAATCAGTCAAGCGATGCAGCAGCACCAGCACCAGTTTCAATGGCTATTCAGTTATAAACCCAAGCATAAAATATATCCATTAAAAAAAAATTCCAAAGTGTCACACACGTGGAATGCACAAAAGCGAAGACAATAAAAAATTCATCAGCTGGATGAAAACACGCGATATGATATGCGCATCACGAAAAAAAAAAAGTCACGTTGCAACAGATGGGAAAAAGGCGCGCGACGCGACGTTACTTGAAAAAATGCTGTTTGTAAAAAAAAAAAATTACTTACACCTCTGATAAACGATGATATGTCACACTAACAGTGATGCAGATAAAAACACAGAAAAAAAGTGCACAATTTCAACGGACAAAAGTGTAATTTATATTTTTCGTGGCGCGCGCGAACATGGAGAGTGGAATGAAGGACGGCGTGGATCGGGTGACTTACTGTGCGCTAGCGGGAAAAGAAGAAAAAAAAAGGAGAAATTCTAGGAGAGAAAGAGTGGTAATAGTGTGAGGGAGGAAAAAAGGGGGGAAAAAAAGGAGTGTTGGTAGCAAGCGCGCGCTAAGAAGAGTGCCCGCGACAAGGGAGGAACCTTATCACCAAGCGGCTACGATCGCACTGATCCTAAAATCTCTCTTTCAGGACACGACGTGTGTATTTTCGAAAAGATAGGGGAGAAACCATCGGGGGAGGGGGCAGGCACAAAGCCACGTCCATCGGGGTGGGGAGCAGAGGGCAATCTGCAAGAGAGGAGGGGCCACGAAAGCACAGGAGACGCAAACGATAAAGTCAGGAGTATAGGAGGAGAGAAGGAAGGCGCGAGGAAGAGAACGGAATCCCTTCCTTTTTTCTTTTTTCGTTTTTTCCGTCGTTTTTTTTTTTCTTCCTCGTGCGCACTCTCGTGTTTCTTTTTGTTCCTTGTCTTTTTCCTCGCGCGCTCGTATAGCTTTTACTACATATTTGTCACACGCACCGTGCGCACATTGTGTGCATTTCCACACGCTTTTTTCACACTGGATAACGTTTTTTCGGAAAAACAATCGTCGCTGCTGATGCGGCGATGAACGCGCCGCGCGCACACACCACGGCTCTAATACATACTATCTTTGTTCCTTCTGTTTACATGCACTCCTTCGCGGCTGCGGTTGGCCGTGTTGTGTGGGAAATAACGGGGGTAGGGAGTTGTATGATTACACGACTGTTAGCTCGAGTGGTAGTGCGCGAATAGTCGAAAGAGGGAAGTAAGCCGAGCGCAGCACTGATGCACACAATAAGGTCTAAAGATGAATACACGTATTCCGAGATATCTACGTGAAGGACATGTTTCAACTTTTTTTTTTAGAGTCCTGAAATATCCGTGGATAGCCTTGTAGCACTTTTTCCGGGTGGGAATTGCGTGTAACGTGATATATGAGTATTTTGAGCCGATTTTCGAATGAGCATTCATATATAGAAAATGGTGCTCCTTTTAATTTATCGCGAAAAATACTACTGGGAGAGAAAAAAGTTTGAGATAAAAATTATTCAATTATTAATTACCTATCGAAAAGGTCTCTAGACTTTTTTCGATAAATCAATTAGTTTGGCTGGTAGCGATCGTTAAAGTTTGGAGCACGCGCGTGAATCGACGCTCATATGAACTTTCAACTCCTCTATACTCACTGAACTAACAGTTTTTTCGAAGAAAGCCTAATAACCTTTTTGATAGACTCTTGAAAGGCAAGTAACTTTTATTTGAAACGTTTTTCACTTCCATTGATATATTTTGCATGAAAAATTAAAAAAAAAAATGTGTTTTCCGAGTATTGAGAGAGACTGTTTATATTGACATCTATACAGTCGATGCAGACCCGAGTGAGCCCCAAGCGACTTTTAGAATAGAAGCTCATTTCCTTCCTAGAAAATTGATTTTTACGGTTATGATAGATTATACATGGCAGGTGTGTAATGGGTGAAAATGTGCATATACTAAGTAAGCGTGAAAATGGTCAGTTTCGCGGCGATCATACAGACTGCGCGGGTTAACAGGGACCACCTGAGGTTCTCGCCTGTCCCGCAGGGCAAAAAGAATCCGTGGGACACGTTGTGTGCGATAGTAGTTGAGTACCGGACGGTGTTGTGCAGCGATAGAAGCCGAGAGATAGAAGAAGATCGACCGGATCGAAAGGTTCTGGGCTGGTTGGCGGCGGCGGAGGGAGGAGGTAATGAATTTCTATACATAGAACTGCATAGAGCGTGCTAGGGGGAAATGATATACTTGCCTCAGGAGTTATATCGCGCGGCGATAGAGCGAAAGAGCCACTATAGAATGAGTTGTCGATTGAAACGAGTTTGAAATCAAGAAAAATCCTTGGGTGTTGGGCGGGTCACGACGCGCGCGACGCGTTGTTGCACACACTCGCGCCAGTGTGGGCGCAAAAATATTTTTAAATTCATGATTTCATGGGTGCATGCGGCAATAATAAGGCATGTGAAATATAGGCGGAAGTTTATCTTCGAGACTTGTAGAAAATCATGGGCTTTTCAAACGAGTTTTCATCGTTGCCTCACTTATTTCACCAGTACACAGTCGTTAGAGCCTGCTTAACACACTCGTTTTTTCAGTGTCATGTCAATATAAATACGTCAACTCTCTCAAAGCACGCTGATATGATGTAATTACAATTTTATAGCCCTCCTATCACCATTGATTTCTTGTTATCTCGCGCCTGTGTGTGCGCCGATGACATTGTCACGTTGATAATACACAAATATAGTGGTGCAGTGAGTCAGAGTGGAGGTCGCACGCGGGGGAAAATCAACAAGGTCAGAAATGTTATGATAATATTTTCCATTGTGCCCCTTGGCTGTGATAAGAAAATTGTTAAGGCTCACTCCAGTATGTGTGAGTGTATGTTTGTGGTGTCATGTGTTGTTTTGAGGGATAGAAAAATTATCTCATCTTTGATTTCCAGGCGAGAAAATCATCGTGCTGAGTGGGAGCTAGATGAAAGACTTCCCCTATTTGCTCTCAGGCTGATGAACGCTCGTTGTGTGTGTGAGTTTGTGTGCGTCCTGTTTTTTTTCAGATGCATCTTTAGCCTCAAGACACTGCACAGCCGGTCGACCCAACCAGGAAGCTGCCCGACCATGGAATAAACATCGGTGTGATTATATATCTATGCAAGTACACTCACAATATCGCGATAGTTGTTTTTTTTTTCAGTTACGAATTCCAGTTTATCGTGATATAGCACTCCAACCGAAACATATGCTGTGCTTTCGGTTGTCGAGTTGAATATTAATTTTATGAATGAGTTTCTTGATGATTCATATATAGAGGGAGAATTATTTTTTTTCTTCTGGACAGTTTTCTCAGGGTGTTATCCTTGGATGACTGGTGGTTTTGTGGATTTTTCGAGTTTTTTTTGCGGATATCTTGGTAATTAAGGGAGAAAAATATCATGAAGATTGAATGATGAAAGATTTAATGGATTTATATAATATGTAAGATGTATTTTTTTTTTTTATATATATATTTCGGTTGTTTTTGAAATATTTTGAAAAATTGTAATTTAAAAAAATGATGATATCTCAAAAACGTGAGGGAGAGGCAAAAAATTTTATTAGACATTTTTTATAGAAAATTTAATGTGGAAGAGTTTATGTCTGATGATATTTTGTGATATTTTGATTTGTTATCGAGTTATCCCAGAAAAACCGAAAAAATTACGAAAAGCGAGATTTATACATCTATAAGAGTACAAAAATTGAATTAAAAAAAACATCATTTTTGCTTCATTTTATATTTGAAATAAAAATCGAATATATTTATTTTAATATTGTGAATCAGATTTTCGGGGTTTTTTTGAAAAATAAAAATTTTTGAAAAACAAAAAAGTACTAATATCTTAAAAACTGAAAAAGATATAAAAAAATTTATTCAACATTTTTTGTCGAAAATTTAATTCTAAATAATTTATTTTCAATAACATTTTTCACTGTGATACTTATTTATCGAGATATCACGGAAAAACAAAAACACAATCTCGAAACTTCAGACATTTTCCAGGTGTATGCTAGCATACACGCATAAAAGCTTTTAAAAAATAAAGGAAAATATTATCTCCGGACATCCAAACATCTTAAAACTCATCTTAGATATATCAATAAACTGAAAAAAAAAATAAATAACACTGAGCTGATGTTTGTATAACCCTTTTTTCACACATATTTCAGCTTTAATGACACACCTCTTATATCACCGCATCTCTCGGTGTTTTAGGTGTTGTAAATAAACCCTAATATGGTTACAGATCAAATTTCTCGCTGCACAGTATTTCTTAAAGTTCATCTACATCGATCGTCGTTGGATTAGTTGGATATCTTTTTTAAGCAGCCTCAATCACGTAAATATTCAAAGTGACGCGCCCTAATGAAGCTTCCATCCTGTTTGACTTTATAACGACTAATTATATGGCCGTAGAATTCTCCCAATGCATGCACGATTTACCTTGCCTGAAAAACTAGTCGTCATTATAATAAAAATAAATAAATTCTACTGGCGTGAGTTTCCCACCTCGAGTTGTGAACGCGCGCGAGCCCAACAATGTCTTTTACGTTCATGCCAGCCAACGGGACTTGGAAATATGTGGGCGCGGGTTTTGTAATGTATAATCTAATGCATCTCATAAATATGCAGATCTTGTGCTTGGATTAATCAAATTTATCATTTTTATTCAATAAAAAAAATTTCTCTTTTTTTTGACACATCTTTTCCGCTCGCATTTCCCCCCCTACTGATTATTTAATTTTATTAAACATTAAAATCAACTTTTTTATTTTTTAAAATTATATTTCTATATGGTAAAAAAAAATATTTTTCTTGGAAATAATTTTTTCGCTTTGTTTTAGATTTTTTTAACCGGATTTTTTGCCTTTTTCCCTGCACTGAAAGCATCCACCTGCCTGTAAAATCACTCTTTTATGATGCTAGAAGGATGTAAATATATTTTTAGTTGTTTATTTTTAGATTAGAGGGTGAAAAAAAATTTTTTTCTTCGTTTTAATTGGATTATTGTGATTTATTTTCCGTGTTTCATGGGTTTTTCGTTGTGGTTTTGGGTTGTATTTAAATTATAAATTTATTATGACATTTCGTTCTGCTCCAAAAAGTTCGTTTGGTTTTATAAACTATAAAATTTCAATTGTTGTTTAACTGACTGCTTGTCAATGCGCGATTAAAGTGAAAATTATGACGGGTTGGTCTGAAAATTTATGAAAATCAAGCTGTGTGATGAAATAAATCAGTTTTATATAGATACCAAAATCAGATGCGTTCTAAGGATTCCAAGAATTTTATTTATTGTCCGAATCATTGCCGGATGTGTTTAAAAATAGATTTATCTGGTTTTTAACTCTTTGATGAATTTATATCTCCAATTAAATTTTTAACTTCAAAATAACTCAGATGGGTTTTTTTCTATATTGATTCAATCACCTCTAACGATGTTTTTAAATTTAATAACTGCTGTATTTTTTTATTTTTAGTATTTATTAGGATATTGACATTATTGCAAAATCATGAAGATGAGGATTATTAAATTTTTTTTTATCAGAGACAGTTTTGACAGAAGAAGAGACAGAAGAAGATGAAAAAATTCTCTGATGACAGAGAATCCTGCATTATGTGTGATATGTGCTATTTAAAAAAAAAATTTTATTATAGAAAGTCAGCCAGACCTCCTAATTTCAAAAATTCCGCAACTGGAAGATGCTAATGAACCGATGGTTAAAAAAAATTCGAGGTCAAAGGATATTATAGCTATTATGTCTATCGGATTAGTTGGATATCATATATGACGATGTTTCTCATCCTTGGCTCGAGTGAATATATTTATGATCATAGAATTGATCCAGGTTTAATCAAACTTAAAAATTAAATTGTAAAAATACGTGAGACATCTGATAATGGTATACTCTCTTGCTTCATCGCGCATCAAAAAGCTTAATTTATTTATTTCTTTCGATGATTTTATCTCTGAAAAAAAAGAAAACAACAAAATGATAAATAAAAAAACTTGTCACAAAATATATTCGCCAATGTGTGTTATATGGTATTTTGTGCGAGAGTATATTGCAAATTTCTTCCGGAAATAAATATAATCCGCGTGTGGCTATATTCATTGACCTAGTTTTTTTTTACACAAGTCACCATTTCACCTCTGCCCACGAGGATAAAAAATAAATTAAAAAAATCTCGACAGACCATTAATTGATTATATATTGACATCTAAATACCTCAGATGAGTCAAACCATGTACGAAATAAACAGAGTCGTGTGCGACGCGCGCTACATCCAACTATATACCGTTACCGATATACACGTGCAGTTATCGATAAAATCTTTACAAATATATAAATGTATACATATATATATTTATGACTTGTTTACTTCTCAAATCCCAGCATCACTATTTTCACTTTTTATTTCATCAAAACCCGCCACGACCGCAATTCTTCACATTTTTTCTACTTCTTTTTTCTTGTTGTTATTTCTTTTCACTGATGATGATGATGATGACAATATTATATTTACGTTTGTTGAGAAAATCTCGTGTCGGATAAATCAGCCATTTTGACATATCGACACATCTATCTCTGAGAGGTATATATATTTTATGATAAAAAAAATTCTGCAATATCACTCATCGTTGTTTTTATAAGTAAACAATTTTTTTTTTATAATGTAAAAAATTTTTTAGAGAAAAATTAAATTTTGCCGCCGGTTGCGCACTCGTGCGCTCCCTCGAGCGCAAAAACCTAACCCCACTTTTCGCATTTGATGGTGAGTGTGTTGACAAAAATTAAAGAGCACAGCGAGAAAGAGAGAGAGCATCTATTTATGTTTTGTATGTTACTCTCCTCACACAGAGAGTACGAACAAAGGTTAAAAATAAACAAAAACCATAATTTCCCTCGAATACCAAAAATAATTGAGCTCAAAAATCGCGCGACATCAACACGATAATCATTGACGAGTGCATCAGTGTCAAAGAACAATCTTCGAATACGCAATGAAATAACGGAAGAAACCGCGCGGGTTGATCGCCATCAAGGAGATTTGTGAAAGCATGGAGCAATACAGAACTTGAAAAAAAAAAAACAAAACAAAATAATACTGAGTGAAAGAACTGTAAAATGCCGACTGTTGTTAATTCATCGCTGACTTATGAGATTCTCATGTACCTCAACTCATTTTATTTCGGGATGTTTGCCGTGTGTGAGTTGGGAATGGGACTGTTTAAGGCAACAAATCTACCATCACCCGGTTCTGGAACAACAATCACAGAATTTTCACTGATGTTATTTTTAATTGCGACTGAGGGCGGTCGAATTTACCTGGGACGAAAGGGAAATTTGACAGAACGTGGACTGCCAATATTACTTGGAATAGTCCTAACAATACCCAGTGCATTGGCCACACTTTATTTCCTATTCTGGCAAAATTATGTGCTTAGACTAGAGATGATCCTTTGTAGTATCCAGCTGGTCCTGCTCGTGGCAGAACTTATCATCTCTGTGATGTGCCTTATTGCTATTTATCGTCCTCCACCTCCTGAAGAATAAATTATTAGGATTGTAGTCCTTTAGCAAAGCATGTAGCCTGATCAATAATGCATCGTGATGATTCATCGCCTTATAGCTCTAAAAGTATCTATTGAATAATATTCTTTTTTTTTGTTCATCATTCCAAAAGTGAAATCAAGTCAATTGCAGAATAGTGTTATAAAATTGTAAAACACACGTTTAACAAATGCAAATACTCTTTCTCATGTGTTATTTATCTAAATTCAGAGATTAATAATGAATATTATTATGACAATTTATTTGATATATATTTTTTCTTATTTTTTTCCATTCAATTCTCTCAACTGATTCAACAACGACCTTTATCTAAAGTCAATCAGTTGGGTGAAAGAGATACTTACTTGTACAAGTGTGATTTTGTGCTATAGATATGATAGTTTTTGACACAAATATATGTGTAACATCTGTATATTCCATTTTATTGAATTATTAACATCATTTTAGAACGCGCTAGAATTTATTAACCTCTATAGATATTCACGTTAGAATTGTACGTACTCATATTTACATTATATCATGCATGTAAATTGCCGAAAAAGAATCGAAAGTCATCGAAAAAAAGCAACCAAAGACAAATGAAAAAAAATTTGTAATACTTAATTCTCTAAAAAAAAAAAAAAAAAAATTCAGTTCTGATTTTTATGGCTATTTTTTTATCTGAGAATTCTCTATGATATTTTTTTGTGTTTATCGTTGTGACTTAAAATTTGTTTTAAGTACATAATTAAATATTTATTTTTACTATTTATTGTCTCAGCGTGTAGATAAATATATTTCACGTGTTTAAACTTAAAAGGGTATGCTAAAAAATTGAAATATCTTTGAAATTACTGGGGATAAAAATTTTTATCAAGAGATCTTTTTTATAGAAAATTTAAATGCCTACAAAAAAGGTTTTTAAGAAATTTTATCAAATTTGCATCTTTATCAAGATATTTTTGGTAATACACCCTTGTAAATTTTTCAACACGCGATTTGTTTAAGAAAAAGAAAAAATATGTTTTTTTTTTTTTTAATATCAAGCCAAAGACTTATCCAACTAATTATTTTCTTTTCCACTTTTTCTCACTGAGATAAATAAATAAATAGATAAATATTAATCTTTTATACTTGTACTCTCTACTCGACGTCGTCGAATTGCTCGTAATCGATTGCTGCAGTATATTCGCAAAAAAAGCGATACAAACACGATGATAATACCAATCACACCGAATACGGTGATTTGATGTTGGTAAATAATGCAAGACAGCAATATTGCCAGTCCCTGAAATTAAAAATTAAATTAAATTCCTCGAAAAAACCATTATAAAACTCATATACCTGTCTTATTGTCATCATAATCACAAAAGTTACTGCTCCAAATCGTGAAATTGTATAGAAAATAAACAGTTGACCACTGGCAGAACAGACTGAGATGAGTAAACAGTCTACAACGAAGGTTGGAAACTGAAAAAAAAATATTTACGTTATATTTACTTTAATTTAAAATCAAAAAAATCACGCAATTTGTGACAATACCTTCAGGATAAAATACAGAGAATGCGTAAATCCTGACTGTTGAGACAGTGAAGTAGCTGTGAGCAAGCATGAAAACATGTTAACAGCACACATCATTTGTATACTCGTTCCTCCGTACTCGGTAAATAAAGCATTCTGCCAATTGCTCGTAAAACTGTCCAGCACCATATATCCAGTTAGGAGAATAACCCCGGAAATAGTTGTTGCACCATCTGTAAAAATAATTCCAAAAGTAAGAGGAGATTTTTTCCTGCACAAAATGACGGTTAAAATGGCAGAAAAATTCTTTATTGCCGTACCATTTTCGTGATCTGAGCTACCCAGCATAAAAAGCGTCATTCCGATGGATATCAAAACTGCAGTAACGTATTCATAGTACTCGTAGGTATTTCGAGAGATAATTTTCCCCATAATCATCACTGGAATGATTTTCGAAGCTTTTGCCAAAACTTGTGTGGGAAAACTCACGTATTTTAGCGCCTCGTATTGACACCAGCTGCTCATTACATTTGAAAGTGAGCAAAATGCGTATTTATACAGTGGAGTTGTGTGTCGAGGCTGTCTTTTGATCATTAAATATAGCCCAGAAATCATAAATGCCAGGATTCGATTGACAAACACGAGAAATTGCGAGTCAGAGAAGTGTTCACGATCTCCCGAGCTGTTTGAATACTCCTGGGAACAGAAGAAAATGGAAAATTTTTAGTTTTTTGTGTGGAAAAACATATAAATAATGATTTTACCTGTGTCATAATTTTTTCTTGCAGATAGCCCCAAGTTAAATAACTTATTTGCAGGCCAAAAAAACAGTAGGCTAGCAGGACGGCGTCGTGGGATAAAAATCCTTGATTTGGGCTTTTTGCAGCAGTAAATGTTGGAGATTCTATGAGACCAGATTCTCCATTGCCCAGAAAACATCTTTGAACAATTTTTGAAAATAATCCTGTGTCTAAAAAGTGAGGAAATATTAGAATTTTTAAGAGTATCAACGTGAGAAAAATTTACTTACGCGATCTCTGCAGGTACTTGGTCACTTTGACATATTTAAAAACTATAAATCCAGGTAGTAGAATTGTGGCATAGCCTAGGAGGTTTAGATTGAGTCTTATTAACCAGTTGTAGGACGTAGAAGACTTGACAATATCATCCTGCATGTCTGTCAACGATGTGACCGCCCGGCTCAGTGCGTAAATGACAGCAGTCGAACACACGATCAGAGCGCTGACAAAAAAAATTAATTATGCCAACAAAGTTGTGGTTTTTAAATGAATTATTGGATAATATTAGTTACCATATTATTATGTTTGCCACATAATTTCCCATGGCTGTATGTAGGGCAATTTAGGCTAATTACACAGCTATCATAAATGGTTTAGAAGGTTAATTGGCTGTAGATATGTATAAAAAGAATTTCGTTTCGGATATACACTTGATTTCACTGATTAACTTTCTACAGTTGTATGTTTGAAGGTTCATTGTCAGTGTTTTTTTCATCACAGACTTTTAATTCGAATTTTACTAAACATTCTTTTTCCAGAATATTTATTTTTATTTTTTTCTCTCTCTCTCTCTTCAACCAGCTGAAGCATTCGTCGAAGCAACTCTGATGTGCTCGATGTTTTTAGCGGGAACTATTTCAATACAAGGTATTGATAATAGAAAAAATAATTTCAGAAATTGAATTTTCAAATTCTAATTTTTAATATGTACTAAAAAAATTATCTTTTAGCGTGGTCACGTAGGTGAGTGGGTTCGAATGAAAATTTTCATTTTTTTTTTCATTTTGAAAAAAGCACGCGCATTTTAATTCTCGTAAATTCCGCATGCGCAGCACTAGCGCACGCGCCATTTTCTTTTTCCCCCTCTCTCGGAGCCGTCCAAGATGGCCGACAGTGGAGTTCAGTTGTCGGATGTCGTATCATTTTGTTAGTTTTCGTGTATAAAAATTAATGAAATATCCTATAACATTGGGTTAAATAAATGAAAAAAATGTTGACAATAGTAAAAACGTGATTTTGGATAGTTATAATGTCTATAAAATTGTGGTTTATCGGGGTGACAAAGTTCGGCATGATTCCATCAGAGTGTTTCGATTGTTGTAGGCAAGTGTAAACAAACAATTTTTCAAGACAAAAATATTTTAATCAATGAAAAAAAAACCAACAATACAAGTGACAATGTCATTATATTAATAATATAAATTTATTGAATCCATAAAATGATTTTTCAATTAGTCAACCTCAAATTATTTTTTTTAATTCCTGCAATGATTTGTTTATTATTAGAAATATAAAAAAATTTTTTTTCAGATTTTGAGGTGATTTCAGGTTTATGAGTAAGTTTTTTATCTCTTGCAATTATGATGTATATTAATTTCTTTCAATTGAATTATTCCAGGCTTTGCAGCATGTATTTGATGACTTTAAAAGAATATCAGGCATTGATTAAGAAGTATTTTAATAATTATTTTAGAATTTCAGTGAATACTATTTATTAATTATTTTATTTACAAAGAAAGTATGTCACAATTTATACAACAATAAGCGAATCACCAACGTACTCAAAATTTCTACGTTTTCTTTTTTCTCTTCATTTCTTTTACATAATTAAAATTACATAAACAAGTCATTTGGACATTATCGATTTTCATACAGATATTTATAATCCATACAAACAGAAATATCAATAATTTGCAGATGCTACCAGTGTTTTTTTTTTTTTTTTTGTCATTCGATATGTTCTTTTTACATTCTAGTACAACTGGAAGTCCCTTGTTAATACTCGATTTAAATCAACACAAAACCCGTAATTATTGCCACACTCCGTCGAAACGAGCTCATGTGCACAATCGCCAAATAGAAAAGTATGCAAAAAAAGTAATTGTGGACTTAGAGATTATCTAAACTACGAATAATTAATATTTTTTTCAAAATACGCGCATACGAGTATTCATTCTCATATATTAAAAAGAGTACATTTTAAAATTTTCCATTCAAAAATTCGTTATATCGACAATGTCCTAAAATTCATCCATTATTTACACAATAGTTCCTCGCAATTTACCTAATTTTTCATTCTTTTTCAGATTAATAACTACACAATTTCATTTGCATCATCACTGACCGAGTAAACGCTCTCCGTTCGCCACTTTTGAGCCACAAAATTCGAACAATTTTCGACCATGGCATGAAGATCAAGGCGCGAGGCGAGGCTGTAGGTTCCCGGTGACGAGATGATGGCTTTCAGCTTGACCGAGCGTCGCTCAAAGGGCTCCAAATCGCAGCAAATAGTCGTGTGGCACCCGTAGCGGAAGGCGGTGGAGGCCTGGGGCGAGAAGAGCTGCGACTTGACACTGGGTAAATACGACTGGCTGCTAGTCCCAATAGTATTGACCCTGACATCCACACGGCACTGCAGATTATTCTGCAGATGAAGCGTAACCGGGACGATACAGAGCTGTCGGCGTGAAAAATTGTGTCGAGCCTCGCGAGTGTGGCTGAGCGAGAAGGAAATCGCGCTCCTTTGCAGCTCCATCTCGTCCACAACGTCCGTCTGCACGACGCTCGTCGAGTCGGGGACGTTGCGATCAGGCCCAAAGATCTTCAGCCGCGCAGAGTACTCACTGGGCTCGGGTTTGGGCTCCTCCGGGTGTTGATAGAGCTTATTAACCAGCTCCAAAGCCACATGATGCTGCCCAACGGTCTCCCGAACAACTTCCGACTTGTCTGCGAGCCTCGCCCGCCACCTGAGCACCATTGTCGTGCCCAATCGCGTGATTCGCGCCAACGACGACTCCGAATCCATCCTCTGTACATGATTAAACGTGTCGGCCGAGTCCTGGGGTACGATGCTCTGTCTCTCGACGAAATCCACGTACGGCGAGTCGATGGAACCTGCTACATCGGGATTCAGTGAGATGCTGGAATAAATACCGTGTTCCTGAGTTTTTCTACAAAATTTAAACAACATATGACACGTTTCCTGCGGCTCAATGTCACATTTGCACGGCTGCATCGTGTCAGACAATCGCCAGGTTGTGCTTTTCAGCGCTACGTTGACAATAGATATTTGATTGAGCGAGGAATGGCGATTTAAATTGCAATTTTTCACTTGAACTATAACATTCATCGTTGGCGAGTTGTCCTGCGTCACAGCACTCGGTCGCACGATGGCTTTTATCAGCAGGGAATTGAGCACATTCAGGTGCCAGGTGTGTCGACACACGCGGTAACGCGGTACGCTCTTTGGCAGCGCGTTTTCATAGTAAAACAGCAGGTCCAGTCGGTGATTGCCTTTTTCATGAGGCGCCCGGATCCACAGCGGTACTTTGAGCGTGTCTCCGACGTCGAGGACATCCGTTGGCGATAGGGAAATCTTCGTGACGGCGCTGTGGTACTTTGAATCACTTCCTTGGACACTTTCCACGCAGAAAAACTCGGGATTGCTGGATCCCACGAGGACATTTGTTAACGGCGCGTTGCCGATGTTTGTCAGCGTCACCTCGACCCGCTGCATCTCGGCGCAGAGCATCTCTGTCGGGATTTTGCTGAAGGAAACTTGCATAAAGGGCGCCCGGTCCACGACACACATTTCTAGACGGTAATCCGGACCAAAAACACTGACGTTTGGGCGTTCTTTGACGCTTTTCAACTTGGGTCCGCGCACGGTGAAGAGTCGCTTGCCCTGAATGACCACCGAGGGGTTGGCAACCGGTGGATCGAGACTTGCCTGCGGATTTAGCAGGCAGTAACTGATGCCGAGGATACGCAGGTCGCCAATCTGCGTCGGTGTGCACGACAGAACGATTCGTTCGCGTGATAGAGGCTGTAAAACAGCGTCAACCGTGCTCGCATCGACTGAACTCGCCTCTGCCAACGAATTTTCCGTCATTGTCTCGTTGCTGGCCGTCTGGCCGTCGTGAGTAAACGCCCAGATAAGTTTGATCTTGGTCAGAGCGATGGAAATTCTCAAGGGATTGTACAATTCAATGGAAAAATGTATGGGCTCGTCAACGATCGCGTTGGGCTTTGCGCTGTTGTTGCTCTTGCTCGAGTAGAGCACGACTGTGGGCTTGAAAATCATCGGTACAGATCTCTGAGCCTCTGCCACAATGATTTCTTCGAGTTTTGCCCATCGCGACTCATCCACGTCCCCGTCCTCGTCCTCAAATGTCACCCCAGCCACGATTTCACGATCACTCGATGTTTGAGGCAGCGGCCCGAGCAGTACTTTGATCTCGTTGCCGTCGGTGAGCGGCAGCGGCAGCTCGGGAAGCCCCAGCAAGTGCGACGCAGCCTCGGCTTGCAGTAGATTACGTATGTGCAAGAATTCACGGAGGAATGCCGCCTGCTGTGCCGCCGGTTGCTTGCTCGACGGGCTCAGCAGCTTCTCGAATGCCCGCACAGCTTCCTCGACGTGTTTCAGCGACGCTGCCTGCCGCCCGATCGTGAAGTGAATGTGATCCTCGGCCAGTGACCAACCCTTGCCGCGATAAACCTGATATGCCTGCTGATAGCAGCGCAAAGAGTGCTTTCTCTGGCCGGATTTTGAGAACCTGTGACCAGCCAGCACCGCGTGAAACGCGTACTTGTGTATCATCTTGGATGCGACGAAGCAGTAGGCCGCCTGCTCGAGCAATAGGGCTGATCGCAGGTCCGAGTCCTCGCTTGTCATGCGTATCAGCTGCTTGGCCGCCTCGCCGTACAGATTTTTACCCTTCAGACACTCGGAGCTCAAGAGCGTGGCTCGTGTCGCGAATTGTGGCATCTTGCAGCTGTTGGAGTACGTCAATATCGCATCGTCCATGTACTCAATTGTTTTTCGCGTCATCTCACCCTGCATAAAGGCACTGAGCGCTGCCATCTCCAGCGCCCCGGCGTAGTATAGCCAGGCCTGATCGGCGGCAAAGTCGCGTTTTGCGCTGTGGTAGGCTTGGTAGGCCACGGTGTAGTGGCCAAACATGAAGCAGAGATCGCCCAGACGGCGTAGCTGCAGTTCTGGTGATTCGGCCGTGTAAATTACCGCGTTTGTCGGCGTCGATCCGGGTGCCCCGGGCTTGCTCGTGCCAAACCAGCGCTTTGTCGCGCTGAATAACGACCGACTCACGCCTTTTTTGTTGGATATCACGTCTGTCAACAGGCCAATTTGCTTTTCGACGTAGGGGAGCAGGCTTTTCACACAGAATTCCGTTATGAGCGCTCGTATTCTGTCTAAATCCTGCGTGGACAGACGCGTGCCGTGCTGGGTGACCGGTCGGCTGGGTGAATCGGCCCAGACATTTGCATTTATTGGCGATCCCGTGCTTGCAGCCGAGTTTTTCTGACTCTCCTCCGGCTCCAGGCTGCTAAATGCCTTCTCGCTGTCCGGGCTGAGCGGGTGGATTGTCACGGCGACGGCATCCTGGCCCATTTCCACCGAGGAAGCGGGCTCCAGGATCTCCGAGGACAGGCTGATCTTGTCCGAGACGTCAGGCGACAGCAGAACCGGCGGATTTCCCGCCATTGGCGTGCCCGCCTGACTTGCGATCTTGTCCGTGCCGCTGCTGACCTCGTTAGGCATCGCTGCGACGCCTCCCGTGTCTGCTGGAGTCCGTGGGCTGCTGTGATCGCTGGTAAACTCCACGTGCTTGGCGAGAAATTGACTCCACGGGTCTGGCAGATGGATATTCTCGTCCGTGTGGCCGGGAGGACGAGAATTTATCTGGAGGAGGAAGCAATTGTTCGCGTCGTAGAGGTTTTTCATCTCGGAGAACACGGTCTCGGCTTTGGATTTGTCGTCGTGATTGGCGTCGTGAATTAGCACGTAGTATCGCAGTGCGTTGTTGTTGAACCACTTGGGAAGCTTGCCTGCTGGGCTCTGATGCAGTTGCGCGGCCATTTGCTGAATTTTTTCCAGGGGGTTTTCATCCGCCGTTGAGACTACGATCATGCAGGCAAGAAAGTGCTTGGTAAACTCGTGATCTGAGGGAAATTGCACGTTCAAGAACATCTCTCGCCACGACTCGAACCACGAAATGCCCGCGGGGATCTCGAGATCCGTGTTGGATATTTGCACGGTGGTTATTCGCTCGCACTGCTCCATTGTGACCGAGTCGTTGAGCATTTTACGCGCCGCCACAGGCTCCGGAGGCTGGCCATAGATGTCCTGGATGGACAGACGCAGGTTTCGCACGGTTACAGTCGTGCCCTGAGGATCTTTGAAGTGTCCTACGGGAAAAAGTGGTGGTTAAGGTGTCTCTCTGGGGCTGAAGCGAGGGCTTACCTTCGGTTGCGAGGTTGCAAAACGGCTGCAGCAGCTCTATGAACGTCAGGTTGTTCTTCTGACACGCGACATCGGCCGCGCTGGAGCAGACAGCACCGATTTGAGGTGAGAAAGCATTGCCGATGAATTCTCGCGGGGTTAACTTGCACTGGGCCATGGCACTGCTTGTGTTGTCGGCTTTTATAATTTATTTGACAGGTTTTTAATTCTTGTTTAGATGGTGTTTGACATATTATCGAGTGGGAGACAGCGCAAAGTTGACGAGCGCGAGCTCAGACCGACATTGCACTCTCATGGTGATTGAGAATGATTCAATTGTCACAAAGAAGCACCAAACCTGACGTTCCTGAGATAACCGTCAACATGGCCCGAGTGCAGAGGGTGGAACACCCTGGAAAACAGCTGTTTGCTGTCACGAAAACTCGTCGAGAGGGGAAAGTTTGCGAAGAGAATATTTCTCCCCCTGGCTGTTCTTCGGTCAAATAAACACTTATAAGTTAATCAGGTAGGAATCTGTAAAAATTACCTACATTACCGTGATAATGTTTTTCCAGTAAAATTGACAATTATTTATATTTTTTTCACTCTAAATGGAAGTTGTTAAAAATTTTACGAATTCTAATCTTGACTCATATGTATGAATATTTTCGAAAAAAAAATTTTATTGGTTAAAAATGATAAAGAAAATTAGTTATATTGGAATTGTTTCAATTGTTATTTACTGTAAGCTTGTTTTATATATGTAACAATTCAATTTTCAGTGTGTAAATTGTTTTCCGTCTTTATTAAATTTAACTTTTCGCACGCTACAATAAAAACACAGTCCAAGTTGAGGTTACGTTGCCTTGTTTTTATAGACAGATTGCGTACGTACTTGTCAGTAGAAATTGTTGATAAAATTTAGTGTATAAATTAATATTATGAATGAAAGTGACGATACTGAATCTCAACCTGTGAAAGAGCTCAATGTTGTCGTTTCGCCATCGAAATCAGTAGTATGTATGCCCAAAGCTGAATTTTTTGACGATAAAAATATGTTTTCAGCACTTCAATCCACTGCTGCAGCTACATATTTTTTGGGAGTTGCCTGGCATCACTGCAGACTGTTTGATGAGTGCCGGAGTTTGTGCACTGTTTGTACGCCACCAGCTGAATTCTGACAACATCCACGACTGCCTGGAGTTGCTGGAAAGATCTGAGAGTTCTGTTGGTCCTAATTGACGTCCACGAGCCCATCCTTTGGTGTATATGACGCTTGAAGGTGACGCCACAGCTAAAGGTACAGTCGTATGTCTTTTTTAAGCAATCAATTAATCAATTATTTATATCTGTGTACTTACAGCTCGTCAATATGTCCTGACTTTGGTCGCAGCAGACAGCAAAACCGGTGCCAAGGCCCCTGACGTCCTGCTGACAACGTAGAATACTATAAATAGGCGGAGAATCAGAAGTACCTCAGTCTATATTACAACATTGTAATATTTTCCTTAAAAATACTTGTACAGTTTCGACAATATTCGCCTGGATATGGTCAATATAGTGACGGGCTAATTTTTTATTTCGAAAAATGTCATTGAAAGTTAGCGTAAATTATTTATAAATCATTATTTTCATATAGAATGATACTTAAAAATTATGTTTTCATAATTGTAATTATCCTAGAAGGTTATTAATGAATTTAAAACATTCCTACGCTAGAATAAATGTAATAATTTAATTTTAAACTTAGTTTTACAGCTAAACTGTCATCTATACAGAGAATTATCGGCTAATAATATACTATGTCACAGATTTTATAAACAAAAATCCACGATAAAAGTGAAAATATTGCACTATTTATGAAGTTATATCCATAAATTATGTTATTAATGAATATTTTGCAGTTATTGTTCATTATGTAAATAAAATACAATGATTTCAGTGATTAATTTCACATAATAGAACGATATTATGTATTTTCTGATTGTAAATAAATTGTAAAACCATATTTAATATTTTAATAATTCAATAAAATATAATAATCAATTATAAATAATCGTAAATTAATTATTTCTCCCTTAAAAATTCAAATTTTCTTAGATCTAAACGAGCCTGCCACCTCCTGTGATTTCTGTCTGCCAAATAAAATCTCGAAAATCGTCGAAAAATTTCATGATGTATTAGGAGCATAGGAGAATAAAAGAAGTCAATCGGGCAAAAATTCAAAAAAATTTGGGGTTACGGCGCCATCTAACGGTAAACGGCCGAACTAAAAACCAAAACATTGAGTTTTAGTTCGACCAGTGGCTGGTAGATGGTGCCATATGTACCAAAACAAACTGAAATCTGTCGAATTCAAGACGAAAATTTCCGGAAATTTAGCCGCAGGTATCAGGAACATAGAATAGCCAAAGAGGTCGATCGACAAGACAGAAGATACAGTAGCGCCATCTATCGGTAAATGGCTGAACTAAAAACTAAAACATTGAGTTTTAGTTCAACTAGTGGCTGGTAGATGGCGCCACATGTACCAAAACAAACCGAAATCCGTCGATTCAAGATGAAAATTTTCAGAAATTTGGCCGCCGGTATCAGGAACATAGAATAGCCAAAGAGGTCGATCGACAACATTGAGAAGCAAGGCGCGACATCTAGCGGGAAAAGGTTGAACCCGGTTGACATTTAGATTTGAATTTTGAACGAAAAATTTCGTGAAATCGACCATTTGTATTAGGAGTATAGAATGACATAGGAGATAGGCGAAAAAAAAATTTTGAATTAACTAATAAATATCGTATTTTATTGATAAATACGGCAAAAAAAATACAAAAATTGCTAAAAATAATTACATATAAATTATGAAACATGAAAAATACATTTTTTAAAATATTTTTATCGTTTATTACTTCAAATAATTAGATTGTAAAAATTGTTTATGATGGTACAAGTGTGAAAATTGTTTAAAAAATTACAATTTAAAGGTAATAATGCCCTCTTTCGTCAGAGTCACAAACTCCGATGAATATTATCTTCAACCAATGAACAGTTCCCACATGATTTTATGATATCCAAGACCAAATGAGTTGACAATGGTGGTGTGACGCAAAGTTGCATGCAGTGCTGGATTAGTTGGATATCCACGGAATTTGAGAATGACATTTAACAGTATCGCGTGCACAAGATCCACAAAATATCCAGGAAAATGTCATCAACCTGTGCCGATGATTGCCGCCTGTTCCTGACGAACACACGCCGATACATGATTCATGACAGAGGTGCATTCAACTTTTTGGTGGCCAGAAAAATCGGTATTCTCTTGATTATCGTCTCTGGAATCATTGTAGCCGCCTTTACAAATATAATCTCAACATATCTGCAAAATACCAATGAAGCTTCAGGTAAAAAACAAATCTAACCTCTAAAAACCCCTTAATGTCTACACCATCTACAACTTTTTCCGGGTCAAACATCTAAATATCTCTTGAACCACTAGAAATATCCAAATGCCTTAGATAACCTTTTTTATAGAAAATTTTATGGGCTACAAAAAAGGTCTAATGTCTCAACCCCGTAAATCCCATGGTTTTCAAGATATTTACCAAAATTCTCGGTGTTGCAGTGGGTCGAGAAGTGCGGCGAGCTTTTAGTCCCCTACCGGCCGATCGTCATCTCCATGTCTACGAGGAGAGCACGCTGGCTCTCCCACTGGAGATCGTGGACGTCCACCAGCTCGAAACGAGCGACACAGCCTCTGTGGCCGAGGCCATAGCGTCGCTGCAGCTGGCAATGGAGATGAAATCGTCTGGAAAGCAAAAAAAAGCCATTAAACTATTCCACCACGCGGTGGCTCTGGCTCCGCAGCATCCCGACGTTTTAAACCACTACGGCGAGTTCCTAGAACACATGCAGCACGACGTAATTCGTGCAAACGAGTTCTACGTCAAGGCCCTGACCTACGAGCCGAACCACGAAGGTGCTTTAATAAATCGCCAGCGAACGGCCAAAGTGGTCGAGGAACTGGACAAGCAGATGCTCATGCGTATCGATGAGAAGCGCGACACACTCTCCAACATCCCGGACGACAATGCGGCGCTGATCCGCGCAAAAAAGGAAGCCTACTTCCAGCACATCTATCACACTGTCGGCATCGAGGGCAACACGATGAATCTGGCGCAAACGCGCGCCATTGTCGAGACGCGCAATGCCGTGGCGGGCAAGAGCATCGACGAGCACAATGAAATTTTGGGTCTAGACGCGGCGATGAAGTATATTAACGCCACACTCATCAACCGAGTCGGTTCCATCACCGTTCGCGACATTTTGGAGATTCACCGGCGCATTTTGGGCCATGTAGACCCAATTGACAGCGGTCAGTTCCGTCGCACGCAGGTTTATGTCGGCGGACACGTGCCACCCGGGCCTGGAAACATTCACTACCTCATGCAGGAGTTTGGCAGGTGGCTCAACAGCGAGGAAGCCGTCAGAATGCATCCGATCAAGTGCGTAGATGAAGATTTTCCTTGTTAGAAAATGGCTTTTAACATTTTTTTTTTCGTTGCAGATATGCTGCTTTAGCGCACTACAAACTCGTGCACATTCATCCGTTCACCGACGGCAATGGCAGGACTTCTCGGCTGCTCATGAACACAATTTTAATGCAGGCTGGGTACCCGCCTGTGATTATTCACAAGCAGTATCGCCACAAATACTATGAGTACCTGCAGATTGCAAATTCCGGCGATGTTCGGCCCTTTGTCAGGTTTATTGCGGATTGCACAGAACAAACGCTCGATTTGTTCCTCTGGGCCACGTCCGAGTTCTCCAAAGAAGTGCCGGCGCTCAGTCAAGAGTCGTTTATTGAAAAACGCCGAACTATTGTATTGGATGATGACGGCAGTGGCCAGTTTATGGAGGAATGATTGTACATACTGTGAATTATAAATAATTAATTATAAATAATTCATTAGTTGGATGAACGAATTAACATATTTATTTATTTATAAATATTTTTTCTGAGGGGGATAATTCAACAAGTTTTTTGATGTTTGAAAAAGAAAAAAACAGTGTTTGTCAGGAAAAATGATTTGATTTGTTTTATTTATTGAATTTAGTTGAATTGTTTAGGTAGATTATTTATTGATGATGAATTTATCAGTGTGAGAAAATTATTTGGAAGATTTTATCGATTATTATTTGTATGATTTACACGATAGGATTTTTCAAATAATTTTTGCTTGATGAAAAAAAAATTAATTTATTGGTTTACTCACCCGTAGAATTCTTCCAAAGGCATATATGTGAAGATTGTGTGTGAATTTGAGAGATTTTGATTAAATTGTCATATTTATTGCATGTCTCAAGTGCAAATAACTGTTGTAAATAATGTAAAATATCGAAATAATTTGTTAATAATTGAGAGACATGAATACATGATTAAAATAAAATTTTTTCGTGTTATGAAAAATTATTTTAAAAAAACTCTCCAATAAGACGATTGTTTTTTTTTTTTTTAAATTAATTTAAAGTTATGTGAAATTTAGTGAGCGAAAAAAAAGTGAATTCGAATTTTGTCTATGCAATTGAGCGTTGAAAAAAATTTTTTCAAACGTCTGTCAGCGTTATTTATCGAAATTTATAGAACAGAACACAGTGAAATTGTTTAATAAAGAAATTTCTAATGTGTGATATTTAATATTTGCATTCATTTAATTATATAATCGAAAAAAAATTTTACGAAGACAATCCTATGCAATTTATTATTTGTCTATCCTCATTTATTTTTATTTATATCAATTATAACTTTCACAAGAATTTTTTTTCACGAGTAAATTTTTCCGATTATTTTACACTATGCCCATCAATTTAAATAGTTCGACATAATGCGGCCGTATAATAAGTCTCAACGCGAATCATTTTATAAAGCAACAATGCATCACTAACGCGCCTTTACCCAACAATAATGACTTTTGCGAGCGAAAGTTGAAGAGTAAAATTTTTCCATTATTAATTTTCACAATTAAAAAACAAAATTACAAGTCAATTTAAATTTTATTTAGAAAAAAAATAAAATTTAAATCGACGCAAAAAAATTTTTTTTTCCAACTTAAAAATTTTTTTTTCAAGTGCTCAAAGAGCTAACTTGATATACCCGCTAAAAAAAAGTAATAATAATTCTATCATCTAAAAATAGAGTATCAGGTAAAAAAAATATTAACAATACTTTCTTCCAGTAATTTATACACATGAATTTCTGACACAAAATTGAATAAATATTTTTTTTTCGTTTCTGTCATGATATGCTCAATGTATATCAAGGGTGGGGTAGACATATTTTTAAGTTTATAAGTATTAAAAATTATCGAGTTATCATAAATACTCTACAAAAAGGCCTCAAACATTCAGGCGAACACTATTAGAAAAAAAAGGGACGAGAAAAAAAAGTCGTCGTTTCTCTTTTAGAGTTTCGTGTTTTTTTCTTTTTTTTTTTACCATTACATGCATCTGAATTATTTAAAAAATATAGTATAATAATGAAAAATAGAAAAAAAAGAACAATGTTCAAAATTGAATAACATCACCACTCGAATATTAATACGCTGATACGATTTTTTCCATTTTATTGTTTTGTTCGTCTGCTTAATTTTTTTTTCTTTTCAATATTATTAACTATTATTATTATTATTATTAAATCACTCTTTGTGTAGTTAAAAATACATGACTGACATAATAGAACGCTGCCGGCAGGCAATGAATTTTATTTAGACTACGACAAAAAAAAAATGTGATACTTCCATACACAAGCTGACGGCCAAAATTTGAATTTGAATTTTTTTTTTTGTTTTCTCGCCGTCTTAGATGCACGCATGTTTTTTTTTTTTCATGAACGAAGTCATATTGATTAAAGGACAAAAATAGCAATGCAATCTGTAATGTCGGAAATAAGCGTCGATAGCTAGGTGGCAATGACTAAAATTACGTATAAATTAATAGGCATTAACACCCACGGATGAGAGCCATAAAATTGTTGACTATTTTTTTTTATTACGCACTCGAGAGCGCCACAGAATTCAAATAATTATTAAGTGCTCAAATTTCTCGGTTATTATCCGGAAAAAAAAAATTTTTTTATTGCTGATATTTTTTTCTTTCATGCTATACAAAATTCTCGAGGCGCTCCAGAGCTTTCAGTGTCATAAAATCATTCAGCTGATCATATCCGGTCGCTTGATCTCGATCGGACTGATCATATTTTGTTATTTCAAAAGAGAAGATTTTTTTTAGACAGAATTGTGACAACTGAAGAGCTAAGCCTCTGAATTTTTTTTTTTTTTTTATGTGATCAGTGATATTTTCTTTTTTTTTTTCTCGAAGGTTTTGTTAGGATTTTAGTGGAATTGTTTTTTTTTTTTTAGTTGTATCGTACGTTGCGAGAGCACGTCATTTTCTGGCTGATCTGTTCCTCCTGCATGAGCTGTGCACGAAATTGGCTGACCTGGTCCAATGCGGCATTCAACATGTCGCGTTGCTGTAGCAAAAGTTCTTCCCATTTTTTGGCGTACGCTGAAACACACAATTAATCATTCCCGTAAACCTGATTATGCCGAAATAGCCAAGAAGCAAGTCGATAAAAAAAAATGACAATAAAAAATTTTTTCATCAATATAAATTGATTAAATCTCGTGATTTCACATGAAATCTACAGCTCAAATACTTGCCTGACATTCAGTGTAAAGAAAAAAACAATATTTACACCTCTCAACAATCAGAAAAAAAAATTTTTTACAAGCTCATACTCGTGACAATTAATGAGTAAAAAAAATGGTAGCATATTAAAAGCCTCGCAAATGTTAGTACTAAATTCATAAACACTTAAACAATATTAATTAATTAATTAATATTTATTAACAATTTAATTTCAATCGTTTACAGTTCATGGAAGAGAGGTAGCGCACGTTTTTATTTTTTTTTTTTAATCTGACAAAACTAGAAAAAAAAGAAGATATCTTTTTTGCCATGAAAATATAATTTTTCTTCTCGACAACTAAACTAAAAAAAAGTTTGCCGTTAAATGCCTTTAATAAACTAAAAAAATCAAGCAATGATTTATTTGTTGTTCTTCTTGATAAATAATGGTAGTCGTACCATTAAAAAATTGCAATTGCTCAATGAAACATCAAGTCAAGGACCTCGTGACCAGGTTAGGTGATTTAAACTTTGTTCTTTTCCGTCACAAATCTGTATTACATTTTTTTTTTTCTCAAATTTTTCTAATTAATCATTATAATTCGTATATTCTATATTCCCAGCATTAAAATTAATTATCAAGAAAATCTGGTAACAATTATTTTAATAATAACAATCTGTAATCTACAACTATTGTTTTCGAGAACATGAAAAAAAAAAAAAATCAAACTAAAATCACCTGATGACTAACAGTGTAACATATAAATGCGAAATGTAATATCACATAAGATCTAGATAAAAATATCAAAAATAATCATTTTATCACGATTAACATCACTTTCAATACTTTTACTAAACTCTTAATCCTGGTCTTCATGCATGTAAATAAAAAAACTAATATAAATAATTGGAAGAATGGCAAATAAAAAAATATTTTGACAAAAACCGACAATAAAATTCCATAAATTTAATTCTCTATCCTGAATAATCGATCTATTAAATGCACTTTCTCTACGACTGATATCTAGAGAACATTTAGTTAATTCAAAGTCAATTTTTTCGCTTAAATTAGTCCTACGACAGATTCTCTGTCGAGAAACAGGTCTAACAATTGAATATAAATTTGTCTTATCAACCCAACTCATGCCCTGACCTGTTGGACCCATTTTATCACACGAGAAATCTTCGATTGACCCATCGGAAGCCTGATTTTCATATTCTGCATCTTCATCGTGACTTACACCATCTCGACCATTTAATTCCCCATCGGGCGAGGTCTCAGGGGTACATGGGCATAGATTTAAACCTTTATCCAGGCCGAAAACCTTCATTCTAGTCCTGGAATCCTGTCCATAGAAGAAATTAACGTCCACCGGGCTGGGAGTGCGTGTGATCGAATTAATTGTCGGATTCTGACTGAGAAAATTCGACGATTGTCGTGCAGTTCGTTTAGAGTGTTTGTTAATGACCCTTCCGGTCCAGCTGTATTTTGAAATTGCTTGTTTACCCGTGGTCCATCTTGGTTTTTGATTGATCGACGTTTTTCTCGGTGCTATTGATCGCATGGGAGAATTTTTTATCGAAAATTTTCTCGCCTGTACCGAAAAACACGTTGCAGATTTTTTTTTAATTGATGTTCGATTTTTTCGCAGTGAATTCCATGTTTGGTTGGTAGAAGTTGATGGATTGTACACCCAGGATGACTGATTTTCATCAAATAATTCATATTCTTCAGTTGAATCTTCGGAATGAGTGTCTGCGTTGTTTGCAGCTCCTCTGTTGTTGCCAATTAACGTGAAGATTGTATTTTCCTTAGGTTTAGCTCGCAAATCTGTCATGAAACGCGATACATTGTCATAGTGTTGGTTGTTTAGATGACGCATGACTCAGTCGTAATTTTATTACAATTTTATCGATACCTAAAGGCGAAATTTTCAACAGGATGTGGAAAAACGCGCGATTTTTTTTTTGTTTAATTGATATACAAATTTTTTTGAAGGGATAGAGGGAGTTTTTAGGAGTATCGAAGCGTTAATAGAGTGTGGAAAAAAATAGTTTTGGAAATTAATTCACGCATAAAACTTCAATCAACGCAAATTTCAGTGTGAGAGAGAAGAAAATGTAAAAATAAAATTGAAAGAAATAAGAGTAATTGAGGAAATGTGAAGTAAATTTTTTTGCTCACCTTCTTGATCGTAATCTACTTCGTGCGTCGCACTGAACACTCCATGGGCATCATTCAAAAATGTCGTTGTATTGTCCATAACAAGCTTGTGCGTATCCAGCACCTCTTCCTCCATCAGTTGCAATTGCGACACTGCTTCGTGGAACGTGTACAGATCTTGTGAGAGTTCTCCTTCCTATCAATTATTTAACGTAATTGTATTATCATAAATAGGATTTTGTATTAAGCCTTTGGAAAAAATTCAAATGCGCTTTTTTGAATGTTGAAAAAAAATGGTGGGAAAAATTTTTTTTCTCAATATTTCAATGAAAAATTTATCAAAAATAGTAAAAAGATTGTTTAAATGATCGTTTGAATGAAATAGAAAAAAAATTTTTTTTTAGTCAAAATTTTCGAAAGGGAGTACTCCTTAGATATCGCGCAATTTTCACAATTTTTTTCGTTTTTCGACGATAACTCGATAAATAATTGAGATAGCGATAAATATCACTGAACTTAAATTGTCGAGGGTGAAATTTCCTACAAAAAACATTAGTTGAATTTTTTTTTATCTCCCGCAATTTTTGAGATATTTCTGATTTTTGAAAATTCTTATTTTTCAAAATATCTCGAAAATGAGTGAAAATATTAAAAAATTGTATTCTTTATTTTTTATGGGGAATTTAATTGCCTATCATTTGTCTCGAATAACATTTTTCGATATCTCCCATAGTTAACGACTAATCACTGAAAAACTGAAAAAGTTGTGAAAACAGTGAGATTTTCTGCTCAATATTTCGCAAAGAAAAAAAAAATTTTTTTTCTCCAGAAAAAATCTCAAAAGCCGTTGTTATATCTAATTCAACTAAAAAAACACCAAATAACATTTTTTTTGTTTCGAAAAACTGGTATAATAATATTTTTTACTCATAAAAAAATTTCTGAGTCTCAGTTTTTCGCGATTTTTAAATTTTTTCCAACATTTATAAAGAAATTATAAATAAAATAAATTAAAATAATGTTTTTTAGTCAACGGTAATCAATATTTAACTTACATTTAATGACCTAAGCTGTGCCAAATCGCTGTCAGAGAGAACACTGTCGTTAGCTTGTTCTTCTATTTTAAATAGCCGATCATTATCGGTAGGTGAGGCCTTCATTTCTGTAGGATCTGTCGCGGCAAGTTCCTTCACACGATCAGCATAGCGTAGAGTATTTAAAGAGTGCTCGCACGAGCTCAAACCAGGGCTAATCATAGCAATCTAAATTACCCAGAAAAACAAATTTTTAATTAAAAAACACTGTCAAAAAAATTCCTCCAACAATTCTCAATATTTAATTAATAAATTACCATGCAGGTTTTTGATTTCTCGCCGATAAAACTGTCTCGAAGGACTTGAGTGAGTTTACTCGCTCTGAAAGGCAAGTGTGTTCCTTTTCGTCCCAACGCCCGTATGCACTCTTTCAATGCAAGAAGTGATTTATTGATCTCTGCACCTTCCATTCCTGCAAAAAAAAAATTTTGTTTTCAATATTTTAATCAATATAAAAAGTTTTTTCTTCACTTACGAGTTTGCCTGTTGGCCGAGGATGTGTCAGCACCTCGTTCATTTCCCGCCAAATCAATGAGTGAGAATTTTCCATGAACTTTGTGAGTTCCAGGAGTTCGTGCAATAATTTGAAAAACAGCATGAGACCTTGATGAATTAGTATTAGCACTAGTTTGACCACTAGTTCTTGCGCTATTGCCATGCTGAATAAATTTCAAAACTTCATCCACACTTTCAACAACCTTCTCCGTTAATCCAACAATTTGTACTTGCTGTTTACCATCTTCCAAAACACGTAATTTTTCTTTATCCGCCAATAAATCAAATACTTTACCCGAATATATCTCAAAAAAACTTGCTGATATAATGAGATTTAATGAACGATATTTTTGTGACTTGAGACACTTGAATACATCCTTTGCCACCATAGCATAAATACCTTTTTTGCAGTCCTGAGTTTTACCATTAAAATCACCTCCCATAGTATGGGTTTTTCCACTGCCTGTTTGACCATAAGCAAAACATGTTGCCATTCCACCCTCAAAAATTGTTTGAACCAATGGTTTAGCCGTATATTTATATACTATTTCATTGTTGCAAGTCTCATCAAACGCATAATCAAAGCGAAACAATTGATTTTCGAGATATTTAGTCAGATCAACCTTAGATTTAGGCTCGTGAACGACCATTTGATCCTTGCTCGGTACACTAATCACATCAACCTCTTTGCGAGCGAGTTCTTTACGATTTAGCGGTCGTTTACGAACACATACTGTAATCTGATGGTCCTCAACAGCATCAGTTTCACGCAAAGGTCGAAAATCAATGCCATTTTGATACTCGCGAATCATAGCCAAGAATTCCCAGTTTGGATTGCCCGGATCGAGGTTCATCAAGGCCTCTTTTTCTTCTTTAAGCTCAGCCTGGCGTTGTCGCCTCTCCTCCCGATTTTTCTTCAGTCTCTCGACCTCCTTCACGACATTCGATCGACGTCCACGGCCATTTTCCGTTGGCTCCACCGGCGTTGGCTGCGGCTGCGGCTGCGGCTGACGCGCCGTCAAATTGATCTGCTGCGGCGGTGGAATCTGTTTCAGTTTGTTCAAGGATGTACTAGCATTCAAAAGCTGGGTTGTTGCTGGTGGTGGAACATTTTCTACCTCGCGCCGACCCGTCAGGCCGGAAACACTGTCTCCATGACCGTTCACTGGTGTCACGCTTGGTATTATGTTCGTTGGACGACCGGGCTGACGTGTTGTTGCTCGGTTAGAACCAGCTGTAGACACAAAAATAATATAAATCAGTCCAAATTATAAATTTAAACAATTTCCTTAAATCCACAAGAGGGTTTAATTTCTGCTTTTTCGTATTATGTCATAACATACTTTATTTGTCAATATGTCAATGAGGATGTGAGTTGGACAAATTTTGATAAGAACCTTTTTTTTAGCTAATAAAATTCTCTACAAAAAAGGTCTCTTGATAAAAAATTCGATCTTTATTAGTTTTAAAGATACTTTGATTTGAAACACAATAATTTGTTAGATATTTTAAAGACACGATTTATTGACAAAATTTAATGTTTTTTTGACTTGTGAAAATTTTTAGGGGATTTAAAAACACTAAAAAATCATCACCGCAAACAATTCCACAGTGACTCGGTGCCTCAATAGCAATTACTGCAGCTTTTTCATCGACAATTTGATTGCGACGTTTGAAAAAATGTGCCCAAGGAATGAATTTCATTGTTTTTAGTGGATATTTGTGATATTTTTGTTGATTTAAATGCGGGAAAAGTATGGAGAAAATTTAAACACGACCGATTGGACGTGCTCTAGCTCGTGTACTGTCCAACCAAGCTGGGGGTCCTTGCCCTTGCGAGCTATAGACACAGGAGCGTGTTATATAGAGTATGAATATATCGATAGTCACAGGACATAAAGCACACCAACAAAGTCTTGTGGTCATAGACCCCGTTAACTGTGTGATGGTGATAATTCACTCGTCACGTGACGTCTAATGACTCATGTATATCCCAATGTATAAGTTAATTTATTTATCCACAATAGAAATTCATTAACGGGCCCTTATATCGTTGATTTTACGTTTCAATTAAATAGTATAATTATCATCAACAGCTCACCTTTGACGGGAATCGATTGCCTTGTCGTGTGCTAGAAAAAGAAAAAAAAATTAATTGTTATTTTTTTTCGAAATGTGGATTTTTAACACCCGGTGCAATGAAGCCAAGGTGAAAATAAAAATAAAAAATTGTGATTAAATTAATTTTTACAGAATAATAACCAAAATATCCCTTATAATTGTAAAATTGGACCATTTTTTTTTTAATGATTGTGGAGAAAATTTGAGGGATGAGGAAATTTTTATTAGGATGAGATTTGTTGTTTTAAAGAGGGGGAATAGTGAAATTTAGTGTAAAAAAAAAAAATTTCACTTGCTTTATTCAGTGAATCTTGATGATTATATTAATTCGATGAGGTACATGAAAAAATGTGCGACGGTCGATAAGCTTTCTAGGGTGATTCTTTTTAATGATAAATTGTGTAGAAAAATTCTGACACTTTCTATTTAATTTTTTTTCCTGATGCTATCGTTTAATGGAATATGAAATATTGTGAATTAATTTTTTTTTCTATATTATCAATCGGTCTATTTTCAATGATATCTTGAAAATTAAAGCAGATAAAGAAAAATTGAACTGAATCTTTTTTGTAGATAATGAAATTCTTTTAAAAAAATATTATATACATTAATATTAGTTTTTATATAATAGAGATGATAATTCAAGAAATACGTGAAAATAGTTTTTAAGAACTTTTTTTTTTTCAAATAAACATGAGGCTATATCGTATTTTTTTATCGTTAGATAACTATTGTTTTATTCAGAAAGAGAAAGAAAAATTGATTTAGTAACTAAATAAAATTATTTTTCCGTTTAGACTTTAAAATTGTATTTATGAATAAACCAAAAAGAATTATTTTTGATTATATCTCAAAAACTAGAGTTAATAGAGGAAAAAGTAATAGAATCTTTTTTGTAGATAATAAAATTTTCTACAAAAAATGTTATATACATTTCTATCTATTTTTACATAATAAAGGCAATAAATCAGAAAATAAGAATAATTACATTTTAAAGAAATTTTTTTCTTTCATATTTAAATAATTACGAGCCTTCATCACGGTTGTTAATCAATAAATATTTATGAATTACTCTATAAAAAGTGAGAAAAAAGTAAATTTAATCATTAAAAAAAAAAAAAAAATTAAGGAAAAAAACTTCTCTTTTAAACTTAAAAATTTCTTTAACAAAACTAAAAGCTTTATTTTTCATTATATCTCAAAAACTATAGCAAATAGAGAAAAATGTTATAAAACTTTTTTTATAGACAATCAAATTCTCTACAAAAAACATTTTATACATTTATCTCCATTTGTACATAATAACGGCAATAATTCTAATAATACGATGTTTAAATAAAATCCCGAAGCTTAATCACGATTTTTAATTAATAAAAAATGAATTATTCAATTGATAAAATGAGAGAAGACGGGGGGGGGGGCAGAGATTAAATCCTTATGATTTATTAGCAGTGTGCGATAACAATCATTTTAATGCAACTGGTGAATTCCCCAAGTGCTATTAAACTGCATGTGCTTTTAAATAACGTTCTAACTTGACTAATTAATTGGACAATGAACCACAATTGATTTCAAGATGAAAGTGAGAGGATATAAAGCAAAAAACATACGTGAAAAAAGCCATTAAAAGCTGTAATGTAAAAAAAAATCAACATAAAATGGCGAAGGGGCTAGTTGAAGGGGTTGACAGGGGGGAAAGAGTGCGCGCGTTACCAAATTACGAGAACTAACTCGTACAGAAAGTGTTGCCGAGGCCAGGCCATTTCTCGTAGTCTGATTTCCGTGATATCCAAGTGAACTGTCGTCCTGATTATCCAATTCATCGTCATCCTCCTCGGCCGACGAGTCCTGAAGGCGTTGTCATTCACAATGCCAATATTGCCGAGGGAAGTTAATTAGTCGGACAGGGACAATAAATCAAGGGCGAAAAATAATAATTAAACATAAAGTGGAACAATAAACAAATAAATGTGTCAAGAAAAAAAAAAAAACAGATGAATTACCAAAAGACATGACGAATAAAGGGAACAGACAGTTTCACAACAAAAGCACGAGTCCATTTTTTTTTTAATTTTGTTTTGTGAATTTCGAAAATATCCACAATTGTCGATTAGTCCACGATGATAAGTATCCGTAGTGCAGCGTCCATAGAGGAAAAATATTAACTAAATTAATTGCTCCATGAAATCGTTGATTAAAAAAAAAAAATACACCTGAGATCTTTGGAATTTTAATGGGCTTTTAAAATAATTGAGCATCAAATTTAAATTGTTAAACACCATTATTAAACTTGAAAATGATGAAATATAATTTTTCTATGTGAAAAAAAATTTTTTTTTGCTGTTAAAAATTTTTTTACCTTGAAAATAATAATATATTGAAACATATCGAGCTTAATGCTGAACGCCAACACATTATTTTCAGACTTTAAGACACAGAGAGAGGAGGTTACAATAGACAATACCTACGTAGTCCCGGCAACGCGTCAACAAATGTCGTCAAAGGAGTCGATAAGCGCTTCTGCGCCCGAGAGGATGGAGTTTTTTTTTTTTTTTGATCATTGCAATCCAAAGATCTCGATTGGTGTACACAATTTAATGTCAAAAAAAAAATTATTCTATTAATTAATTCCTCTGAAGGTGTGTTAGAAAAAAAAAAAAGTATCTTCATGATGATCTTGAGATGATGATTCTGTGAAATAAATTAATTGGAAAAATTTGAAAATTAATTATCTTACCCTGGTAGATTTTGTTGATGGATGAAATTGTGCAGGTGGTCCCATTATTTTTGATGTTAATTCGGGATTCAGGGCGAGAATCGAATCGATTTCCACCTTAAAAAATTCAACAATTTATTAGAAAAATTAAATCAAAAATAAAAAGCTAGGAAAAAAACAAATAAAAAATTTTTTCGCCTTAATAATGAAACTTTAAAATGTTTTTCAATATATTTCCAAGCATTATCGCTGATAAAAAAATTAATTATTCAACAAACACATGGAGAAAAAAATTTTTAACCATGAAAAACAAACACCTTGCGACGTGGTATAAGACTTTGAGGCATTTAAATCGAAAATCCGAGTGATATTACTGAAAAAAAATGTTTTAAATCCACTAATTAACCATCAAACGTCACTAGAATATTTTCAGATCATTCATCGTGTGATAAAGGACTGAGAGACACTGATAAAATCGTTTGATCCAACGTGAAAACCGGGAATCTTTCTCGCGAGCTCCATGAAACTGCTTGAGAGCCTGTCGGAAATAGACTAGTGCTCTCAATAGAGGCACAGGTCGGTGGTTTGGCATTGCATAAGACATGTGCGTATCTCATGAAAATGAAAATAGATAAATAGCAATGACCTAGGGCGCATGCAACCACGGATAAATCAAACAAATATTCTCAAGAAAAAAAAAACTAAATTCACCTCTTTTCCCTTGGTTTCCCCTTTCTCGAACCATTCTACAGTGACGCTTCGCTGCTCCCAGTTGACACCAGACACAATTGCCGAGTGGACTCGACCTGTAAAAAAAGCAAAACAATATAAATTAACAATTACTCAGGCATATTAACGTGTATAGTTCAACGGACAATAACGCGTATGTCTCATAGTCAGTGATTTGATGACAGAAATACGTTATAAAAATTACTACCACCCACAATAATTCTAGAAAGTCTTCGTGTACAAAATTACAATCTAATTTTAGACTAGAAAATTCACGTGACAATATTATTCCTGATGGTCACTCCATGGGCACGGCCAAACGTCACGCGTCATGATTTAAACCTCATTGTGTCAGTAAAAAAAAAAAATTCTTAACATTTATAATTTTTTTTATTATTAAAAAATATTGTATATACCATTAGCATATTTTTTTCGTTCTTGACACCGTGATTTTGGTATCATTGAGTGACATTTTCGATTGCCAGATATTTTTTTTTCTATTGGAACAACAAAACTGCAAGAATTCACATTAGACCGGAAGTCTGGCTGTTCTTCAGTCGATTTTACACCGTCAAGATGCCTGAAATTCTTCTTCCCACGATCAGTATTCACAATTGTTTCGCTTTTCTTCGTCAATCCAATGCTTTTCTCAGGCGGAAAAATGGCCGTTAGATTCTGGAGAGTGCTGGGAGCATTTGTAGCACTGCTGTCAGACAGCGAGTCATAAAATTGCGGATCATCTTTGGCGCTGAAATGCTGATGATGATCGTCTTCATTCTGATCCGCCTGAGTGATTGGCGTTGGACAACGGCCTCCAAGGTTGTCCGCAGACGCAAGATCAATATCTAGACGCTGCACGCATGATGAATCCTGCTCCAGATGACTCTTAATGTCTTCATTCGCTGTGTACTTGGCACTTTTCGGTCGCTTTTTATTGCTGGACTGCTTGGAACCGCACACACATCGACTCAACCAACCCATTGCCGATTAGTTTGAATGTAGGCGCCGATGATTCCAAATAGTTTATCTACGTGGGTAGATTATGGACGCCGCCAAAAGTGCTTGGCAGGTGACAAAGAGTGTTCAACTCGACTCTCGGACGTTGACATCACTTTTTTTCTACATTTTTCTCGGTTTTATCAAGTGAAATAATTGAACAGTTTAAATTAATTGTTTGGATTTATTAGCGGTCATTAATTCGATACTTCAAGGTTAATTAAAGACCAAAAAATTGTTAAATTCGAGAAGAATAGTCATAATCTGTCTACTATAATTGGTTTTTTAATGTTTTTGATTAAAAATATAATTTTTTTTATCAGTGTTTTAAGCAATTTGGCAAAAAAATCAACATGGTAAAAAATTTTTTTCTTCATTTTTTGGCTATGGTAAATTTTTTACATATAAAATAAATAAATTTTGCGAAATTTTATTCATTTTAAATAAAAAAAAAAAAAAAATTGTAACAGCAAAAAAAAAATAGCAAAAAAATTTTTTAACTCAATTTTTGAGAATTAAAAAATTATAATCAACCTCTAAATAAATTTTTACCAAATTAAAATTTATTTTGAGTGCTCTAAAAACACTAAATTAATATTTTCATTAACAAAAAAACGTAAAAAAACTAAATAATTGATTTTTTTACACTATCCTAAGCCACATTTAAATTTTGTATTCACTCAAAATAAGTCCAAACTCGTTATTTCCCAATAAAATAGAATTTCTCACATATTTTCTCAAGCAAATACACTCTGTAGCACACGTTCCAAGCGAGTGATTGCTTCGCGAATCGGGTCCAATGCAGAACTGACACTTGAATCAATGCTGAACCACCTAATCCGCAATTTTTTTAACATTCTCATCACTTAAACTCGTTTTAAACACAACTAAAAACTTAACAACACTACTTGGCAATCTTCCTCAACAATGATTCAACTCACAAGTTCAAGGATAAGCGTGATAAAATGATTATATAAACCGTGAACAAGTATAGAAAAAAATTGCTCGATGCTACTGGGAGTACAAGAGACGACTGACTGACAACTCGGGCCATGCAATGATTGATAAACACATTTATTATAACACTGGGTAATTTAACGATGTTCTCGGGTGTGTGCACGATGATATCCGAGTGCAGTCGATGGGTTCGATGAAGCGTCACGTGTAATCTTCATCCTGACATACTTCACTTGGACACACTGCTCCATAAAATGTCGAAAATTTAATTTAACACGGTTCAAAACTGTGTGTTTAAAGGTTAGGTCAATGTTGCCAACTGGATCCACGTTAAATCAATATCCTGAACTAGCTCCAATCACGATTTACCAGTCGAAATTTTGGTTTTAAATAAATTTAAACGTCGCAACGGGCGTTTAAACCTGATGCACAGACAAGACTGATGCAAATTTGCCCCTTCGCTAGATGTAAACGTGTTAAATAGGTGTTTCTAACGTCATAACAAATTATTAGAGCTATGCTAACGTGAGTTGAGCGTGAAAAACTACCATATCAAATGATTTACCAACGAAATTTTGATTTATATGTCCGTTAATTTATTTGTCCGCATTTTATTTAACATCCCGAGGGTACAGGGACATCAAATTTAACCATTCACATCCTGTTTCACTGCTCAAATTAGCATCATCCAATGGACAAACAAAAAAAATCCTGTTTTATCCATCGAATTCAATTGATATCCTTGACCTGGTCCTTTGTGAGAAGTCTTCTCCTTAAATAGCATCAATGTCTGACTTTCCTTGACATTTTTTTCAGTTTGTCATTCAATGATAATCAATTAAATCATTAGAGCAGTTGAAGAAAAAAATTCACTGTTAAAATTCGCAATTTCTGACCGTTTAATCGCGTGTAATTACGTCAATTAGTCGGTCTATCGAGTGTGTAGATTTTTTTTATTGATGTTATTTAGGTTCTGAAGATACTTCTGTATCTGCTGGACGTTAGGATACACATGATTAGTTCATAAAACGTGCGATAAGGGTGCGCCAGTTACTGGACAATACTCGGACATATATTGTTATCGGTAAATTTATATATTTTGTTGATTTATTTTGTGATTAAACCTCTGTAAATAAGCTAATACACGTGTTAAAAAATTTTTTTCTTGATTATTTGGATTTTTTATTGGTTAAAGTTAGGCCGTAGGTGCGTTGGAAAGTTGAACGAAACGTTTTTTCACGTGGGCGAGCTTGCTTTTAGTCAAGTTTGACTTTGAATTCATGCCTTTATGCACACATTCATTATCGATTAGTCTAGCGAGACTATATGTAAAAATACATCACATACGATATAGTTAAATTTAATTAAGCAATTGCCGTTTTTATATTCAAGAGAGAATTTTTTTTTTTCTTTCTACGTCTTCATGTCGGCATTGGATTAAATAAAACTGATGAAATAATTCCAACAACATGAGGTTTAAATTAGCCTTGCAATGAATTTGCTTGTCTGGAAAAAAAGAAAAAACACGTGTTGAATGTGTCGGTTTTTTTATGATTTTTTTTTGTGCTGAACGTTACGACAATTGCGGAAGTTCGAGTGCACAATTTCCCCTGGCATCTCTCATACTGACACACGCGAGTGAATATACTGGGGCATTGAGGCGCGGAAAGTTATCGGGAAAAGTCGCGGTGGAAATGGGGAAAGTGAAATTATGTTAAGAAATTTTTTAATGTAAAGAAAAAATTTTTTTTTCGAAAAAATAATAGGAGATTGATGCGGCAGCGATGAATGCGTTTTCCTAGTTCATTATATTGATGTCCATGAGATTAAACGAGAGTGAGACAGATGGATAATGGCCGAGACTGAGTAAGGATACTTTATATATGGCGTTGTCGCCCACACGGCCACCGAGAACTTGCTTTTCGACAAGGACTACGCTCGCAATCTATATCCCACGATAGAAAAAAATTCTATTTTTTTGTACTAAAAATGTTGAGAGTAATTTTTTTATATCACAATGATATAAAAGAATGTATAAAATTTTATAAATAATGCTTATAAAAAATTATCCTGTAAATTTTTAAAGAAATAATGATAAAAAAGTGAATTTTTTACTGATGAAAATCTTAATTTTTCCGGTTAAATCTGCTAAAAATGTTATTTTGAGTTTTTTTAAATTAAATTATGTTTAAAAATGATTTTTAAGAGGTTTTATGGAGAAAGAAAAAAAATTTTTTTTTTGTGAAATTTTGGAAAGGGGTACCCCCTTAGAGATATCGCAATTTTCGTGATTTTTTTCGTTTTTCACTTGTAACTCGGTAACTACGGGAGATAATAAAAAATGTTATAAGACATAAAAGATAAGAAATTTTATACTCTATAAAAAATATAGAACACATTTTTTTGATATTTGTTGAGAGGTTTAGAGGATTTCTTAATAGGTAGAGTGTGAATGTAGAATGACTGAACTTGTGGATAAACGTAGAATCGACACGTCTGTCTTACAAGCTTTATTGTGAGCGACTGACCCTATCTACAAGTACTCTAAATGCGCGCTGTATGTGTACACTCGAGTGCGTACACATAACTCATGTGTTGATGAGCCTCACCATTGCTCCCAACAATATTTTAATTTGTTTTCAAGATATTTTGAAAAATAAAAATTTTCAAAAATCGATAATATCTCAAAAACTGAGAAAAATACAAAAAAATTTAATTAACGTTTTTTATAGGAAATTTTATCCCTGATAATTTAAGTTTAGTAAAATTTTTCTCTATCTCTATTATTTACCGAGTTGTCGCGAAAAAACTAAAAAAATCCCAAAAATGACGAGAATTTCGATGCGAAAACTGGAAACAAAAAAAAATTCTTTTTTTCTCAACCAAACGCCTTAAATCCATCCTAAATATGTCAATAATAACAAAATATAAAAAATACTCAATTAAAAGACATTTTCGAGCCTTTTTTTTCAACATATCCCCATTTTTGACTATTGCGATACATAGAAAAAAAAAATTTTCTATGGTAAATCTACGATTTTTTTATATTAAAAAAATATATCCGACTTTCCTGGCAATTAAACATTTGTTAAATATCACATAAACAGCTCGTTGTCCATCAAGTCTCGTGAATTTTGTATCTATAATTAACTCTGCACAAACTATTCGCCAGCAAGATCTAGATACTGCAGTTGAAATAGCTCATGATGGCCGTAAATAGAAGCTCAATCGTTGGGGAATGCCCCATGAAAATTCCCGACATTATTATCCAAATAAAAACATTTTAATTCGCCCCCCCCCCCAAAAAAATCATATCTCTCAAAAATTCAATAAATTTCACAACATATCGATTCCCTACCCTCTCCCTACCCCACCGTGTTTATTCACACTCAAGGTCACAACAGCACTCAATTTCCACAATCCCAACACCTATAAATAAATTTTTTCAATCAACTATTCCCCACCTAAAATCAAATTTTTATCCAATTTCCGCATCGAATGACTCTAAACTCAACACTAACAAACGATAAATACCTAAATCCTATACTATCAACTATTTTAATTATCAATTGTTAATTCAAACAATTTTTTTTCTAATAAAAAAAATTTTTTCGACATTAAAAGTCACCCTAGAACACTGATAATGCAATCAAATGACAACTTTCGCTTTCCTGTCGGATTAATTACAAGCGTATCGGTAACCAGATGCATTTCCAAAAGAATAATCATGAATCACAATTGAAAAAAAAATAGAAATCTTAAAAAATCCAACAATATCACACAACTAATCAAACGATAAATCGATTTTTTCCGCGTAGGATGAGAAAAAAAAATTTTTTTCCCAATACAAGCAAGTAAAACGTGTGTTGTTCAGTAGAGAATAAATTGCGAGCAATATTACCCACTAATTCCTGTAAAAAAAAACTATGCTAAACACGTTTAGGGATGGATATGAGTGAAGCCCCTCACGCGCCCACGCAATCATTTTTTTTTTTTTTTTGCAAACCGGTGTGTGCACGTGTGCAGGGAGAGGCCACATGTTCATCAATGCGTCAAACAAGAAAGTATATATGTATATGAATAAATGTGATATAGGTGTAAGAAGACAAGGGGGGCCGTTAGGAAACTCGCTCCTTTCTTGGCGAGCACATTCTGACTCACTCGTCGACGAGCGCGTAAATAAAACGAAACATGATTTTATCTATACACCTAAAGTCCTACATTAATTTATAATCATGAATTTTTAATTTTTTCCACACATTTATAGGTACTTTTATTAACAAGTGTAAAAAAACCATTTTTATAAATGAATAAAAGTCGGAAAAAAATTAAGAAGAGGTCAATGGTTTTTCCTGGAGCTCTATCGACGTTTGAAATGCACACACGGTTGCAGTTGCGCTATCGATTGTCGTCGTTTCATGTCCGGCCTTGTGTAGGTCATGTTAAAAATGACCATGTTTTCCTAGCAAAGTGGGGAAAAATTGATTTTTTTCTTTGCTGAATTAATAAATTGAAAAAGGCGCATATATACACGAACGTCAAGAGAGTATACTTTCATCGTGTGGGCCGTGTGTTGGCTATTGTGTTGCTTGGGAGGCTGTAGATTAAATTACGACAGCACAATACAATATGTGTCTAGTTATACCTACTGCAGAAATAAAATACTAATAGATTGTATCAGGAAGGATGAAATAATTGAAAAACAATCCTCCTGAATCTAAACTAAACATCTGCTAGTATTTTTTATTCATTCGTCAGATAATAAATTGTGAAAATTGTCAAGAACTCGATTCACACATAACAACTGACTTGGATATAATGAATTAAATTCTAGATCAAGTCTAGTGTAAACTTGGCTTTTATACGAGTCAAACACGCATCTATGTGCAAGGAAAAAAAATTTTCTTCAAGTTTATTAGCCTCTGAACAAAATTAAACAAAGAGAAATCCTTATTTTAATTCATTTCCTCGTGAAATAATTTATAAAAACCTAATCATTGACATTTTGAAGATTATTTAAAAGATATCTTCGCATGAAAATGTGGAGTGATTTTTTTTGTTTGATGGAATCGTAAAAAGATTTTCATTGCACTCGCCGGAGCAGGGATTCACGGGCACTACACAGAACGAATAGAAAATGGGTGAAAGGAGCCTCGTCCTGTACGAATAGTTGTAATAAATAAAAAAAAAAATTTTTAAGCACAACTGCAGAGCAGATAATTTTTTAAAGATGGTTGTCCAATGCTTTAAGACCGAGAAAAACCCGTAAAAGTCGACAAAATGTGTTCGAGTGATTGCGGCAGCGATAATGCACGAGTAGGGGAAATTTCCCCGAATAAGGCAATGTGAATTGTGGTAAATCAGGTGGAAAACCGGTTAACCGGCCACCATCCTCTTTGGCACACGTATTTTTAATTATTTATTGTATGGAAATATTTTTTGGGGTTATGGCGTGAGGGGGAAAAATGGAGATTGCAGGCAAGGGGGTTAGGATGACGAAAAAAATGTTTGGCGGGATTTTGACTCACCATCGGTCCTTTTGATGTTTATGCTGGTGCCAGTGGAGATGTTGCACATGTCTTGGTCCATGGTCATTTAATCAATTTGCAAGTTGGTCACACGGCCGACATGAAATACATCCAAGCTCGGGGCAATTTGAGTGACGTTGTGGCTTTGTTCGAGGGTAACCGGCGGCACTCGAGGGACACACAGTCGTCGTTGACAGTTACGAATGCATTCAAAATTCTCGGGCGATCGTGTATCCACAGGGATCTGTGTGAATACAGTCAAGGCACGCCCGTTTCACCGTGTCGTTTTCTTGAGACACAACACTCGCAACCACTGCACTTTTTATCTCACGATTCCTGCCGATTTTTCTGCACTCACGACCCACACGTTTTGACGCGGGTTACATCAAGCAATCGGTTAATTTTATACGACCAAAGATGTTTCGTTTTGAGCCGGGATGCACTGCCAGTGTCCGTTATTGACAACGCGGAAAAAAGCCAGCAATACTCGCGGTTGCGAACCTCCGTCGCGCCATCTTGCGCCTGATTTTCAAACCTGCAACTGACGATGATGGCGCACTTGTCGCCGGAAGTTCATGAAAACCCGCACTGGCGGAAAAATTCATTCAAATTCAAAAACCTGAAACATTATTTCTTTACAATAGAATTATTGTCTTGTTTTTTGTCAAAGTAATTCAATGATAAATTGTGGATTTAATCAAAAATTGTAATAATAAACTGAAGAATAATTTTATTGATTTTGCAGACCATTTTTAAACGTTTGATCTAGCAAAATTTTAAATTGTGCCATATTTATGTTTCCTCTATTAATTGGCAGTATTTTTGCAACACGTCGTACTCTGAAAATAAAAAAAAATTTTAAGTTAATAACAATTTGTGTGATGAAAATAAAAAGAAAAAAACATATCGCCGAAAATGATTTGATATTTTGCTAATATCTTGATAACGATACGAGTTGGATGAATTTTCATAGAGACCTTTTTTGTAGCTAATAAAATTCTCTACAAAAAAGGTCTCTTGAAAAACATGTCTATCTTTAATGGTTTAGAAGATATTTTAATATTTTACGCTAGCTAATATAAAATTACTGACGAGATGTTCCGGTTGTTCCGGGGTACCCAGGGAACAAACTGCTGTTTTTGCTGTTTGTTAAACACGTCCTTAGCCTGTTTGATATTTTCCTCCAATAAGCCAACGCTCTGAATGACCTCATGAGCAAAACTGCGCGTGACATTGCCGGGAATTAATTTGTAGAGGAAAACCAGAGATTGGTCATCGTCAAACTCAAAGTCAAACGTCTAGATAAAACAAACAAAATAATTTTTAAAACCTCAAACATGTGTAAAACTATCAGACAAGCCCGACATACAAAAGCCTGAACGATCGGCATCCCTGCCAGCAACTCAACGATGCGATGCATGTGTGTGGTGACAAAAACGTGCGGACAGTACTGGCCACGTTCAACGAAACTCTTCAAAACACACGTGAGCATTGCCAGAGCATCGAGCTGCAGGGTACCCTTGCCAAATTCATCCATGAGAATCAACGAATTCGGCGTGGATGAGTAGAGAAGGTTGTTCGCCTGTCGCAAGTCGATCAGATATGAGCTGGCATCGTGTGCAATGCTCTCCGAGGCCGGCAGCTGCGTCAGAATGTGAGTGACAACACCGATAACAGCCGATTCTACAGGTACAAAGCAGCCAATGTGCGCCATATACACGATCAGACCGACTTGCTTTATGTAGACAGTCTTTCCGCACGCGTTCGGCCCGGTAAAAACTTTAATTAAGCCTATTTCCTCCGAGGAAAGTGTGTCATTAGCCACGAGGTTGCCGGAGAGTTCCTTCAGAGGATGGCGCCCGCCTTTTATGCTGATCACATGAGCTCTCATCATGTTCGGCTTTGTGTAATTGTGATCTCGCGCGACCATCGCAAAGGAAAGAAGCCTGAAATAATTTTTTTTTGAATTCCAGAAGGAAGAAAACTGATTAAATTCAACTTACACGTCGAGCTCAGCGCAGTACTCGATGGACTTCAACACTGGGTCGATGTGCTTGCTGACAAATTCAATGACACGCAGCATTATTTGACTCTGGCGCCGGGTTAAATTTAAAAAAATATCTCCAATGGTCTGATCGAGCTCTGGGGGACGAAGAGCAGTTAAATAAAGCTGTGAGTGAGTGGATCAAAAATCTTTTACCTCTAGCTTTGGCATTTTTGTAGTGACGCACGCCGTCAATTGAAAATTTGAATTCCAGGTCTGGTAAATCCTCGTCATTCAGCTCAGGACCGTTCCACCCGGTGATCGCCAAGCAGTACTGAATGTCGGGAACATAAGTCATCAAGCAGGACTGCACATTGGGCGGTAATTTCTCCAGCTCCTCTGTAGCAACCTCCGTCAGCACTTGTGAGAGAGTCTTGGTCTTGCGGCGAACTTTAAACGAGAAGAAAAAAAAGTAATTTTCCGAAGGGAATAAAATATTATATCATGAGATTTTACGTTCATCCACGTAGGGATCCACTCCGGATTTGACTATGAACTGGCGCATCTTCTTGCTCATCGGCAGGTCGATGATGTAGTCGATAAAGTATCGAATACGGTGCATTTCGCTTGTCACAGACTCGACGATTTTCTGGAAGATCTCGGCGCTGTGCTGACATCCTTTGAAAATCTCCGCGATGAAAATAATGTTCGCGAGGGTCTTAAAAATCAGAAAAAACTTTTTCAAATGCCGAAGAAAATTTTGTTTTATAAGTATAATAAATACTAACCGTGTTGAACTTGTTCCAGTCGGCGGCAGTTGCTTGAGTAGTCGAGTATTTACTGAGAATCGTGGGAGTCAAGTTGGAAATATTTTTGAGGCAAATTTTCAAATCATCAACAAGACTCTGATTGTCCGGATGGAGGAAAAATTCAATAGCTTTGTAGCGTTCATTGAGAACATCGAGATTCAACGTCGGATGTCTCATCATTCTCCTGAAAATAAAAGAAAATTGTCAGTCACTTTCAGAGCGAGAAAAAAATTCTCAACCATAGGATTTCAAAGCACCAGAGGAGTTGAGCACCAGAGCGTGACTGGCAACGGTTTAAAAACGTGTAGAGACAAGCAGAGGAGCCTTGGAGAGAACTGCCAAACTTGAAAGAGCTTGGGTGGAACCTGGATTCCATGATATTGAGAGCTTTGTAGGTGTCCTCCTCGATCATGACGATATCTCTAATTTTAATGTTGCTAATGCGAACGAATTCGGCTTGGGTGGAGTGTCTGGAAACTAGTTGGTTCCAGTTGGCGTCGAGATACCTGAGGAGCAGACCTAGGGCGTAAATCATCGAGCGAGATTTGAAGTTGAGGAGCGAATTGAGGAATGTAGCTCTCTCAGCGGCCGTGGCGTTCTTCGGCTCGCAGGCCAGCTTCAGGCAGTTAACACGGTGATAGCAGATTTCTTCAGAGTTGTCGGCTTTCGGCAAGAATTTCAGAACAACTTGAGTAATTCGATCGACCTCCGAGGTCGTGGATGGACTGGACTCGCCCTCATCGAGCAACTCGTTCATAATGAGGGTGTTCAGGGCGCTTACAAGCGAATCTGGCGCTTTGGTCGTCAATACAACGTAGGTCGGACGGTGCTGCTTGTATATAACTTTGATTATCGCGTAGTTGACGTCGTCCTCCACCATATCGTCCATTACAAACAGCTCTGATGTTGACATATTGTAGAAGGCGATGCCCAATTGACGGTGGGTCATGGAAATTGCCATAATTATCTGGAAAATGCAGAAAATTATTAGCATGGTACATTTTTAGCTTGAATTGATACTAACTTTGTTTTCATTGTCGTCGAAAAATGGTCCTCCGTGGCTGATGCTTGATTTTGAGCTTTGACGAGTGCTCGCGATACTTATGACTTCCTCTGGCGAATCATTTTCCTCCTCACTCGACGTGTCGAGAACATGTTCGAAAATCGACCGCCTGGAAAGTGTGTGAAATTGTATTTTGATTAATAAAAATGTTACAAAATATATAAATGGAATTGGTTTGAAAAAAAAGAAAATACTTCTCGGTACGTTCACTCTCAGGTAACGGATCATCTTTTTCAATTTCCATACTTCGACAACGGTTTTGTAATTGTTAAGTAAATATTTTCAATTAAACACGATTATAAATTATTATGGAGTGTTATTCACTCAGTCGAACTGTGAACAAATGGTGATTGTTGTTATATTTGAATTTAAATACTAGAGGGCACTGCGAGTCGGTTTTTTTAATGGCGTCATCTTGGAATTCATCTCCAGGTCTCGGCCATACTGAAAATTGATTTTTGATTACGCATGAGTACATAGTCTCTACAAGCGCTATCATAACTCAATAAACAAGATAAAAAATTAATTTTAGAATGAATTGATAGGGAATTTAATTTGCTTCAAAAAATTCCAAACAAAGTTTTCTGTATCTCGCGTAGCTTTGAAGATATCATTGTGTTTTGAAAATTTCGATTTTCCAAAATATCTCGAAAATTAAGCTAAATATTAAAAAATTTTGTTTCACATTTTTTCTGCAAAATTTAATTCCCTACCACTTGACTCTAATAACATTTTTCGATATTCTAATTATTTTCCGAGTTATTGTAATATTAACAAAAAAAACCCTCATTCACTATGACAAAAATGTTTTTTAACAATTCAAAAAATTTTTTTTGACTTTAAAGTTATTTCGCGAACATTTCCAAACGGTTTGAATGGTTTCTATCAATTATCTGATTCTAAATTGAATTAATTTGATGCCAACAAAAATTAATTTTCTAATAGAAAAAAACGTATTTCAATAGGATTGAGGTACATGGATAGCTGATCAATACAATTATACATAATTATATACACAAAATGAATTTATTTCTACGTTTTTTTCTTACTGTCATACGGAAGCAATTCTCTTTACTTAGCAAAGGAACACATACTTATAATTAAAAAATTCGTGTTTTCAAAAAAAAGAGTATTTAAATTTTAAAAAACAATTTTTCATTTCATTCTTGTCCTTTGTGTATAAAGTACATTATTCTTCACTTTGAAACGACAGACTGTTCGCAGTGAATTCATTCACTTATCCAATAATATATTTATATAATAACACAAAAAAAAAGAAATAAAATGATTCCCTCACTTTCTTTTTCGTTTGGACACCATTTTTCTTTTTTATGTACTAATTTATTGTATTTTTTTTGTTTCATTATCCTTTTCTTCCACACTCAAATACATGAATACTAAATTTGTTTGTTGTTTTTTTTTATAGTCTTGCGTTTCTCTACTCTTTTGTACAAAATGTTTAATTAAATAATACACAAGTTATTTAAACATGTGTCTTGCAGACGCCTATTGTTTATAAATCAGATGATAAATAATTAGAATCTACACATTGATACTGAACAATGATGAAACAGAAAAAAAAGAAGTTAATGAAATAAATCATTTTGTACAAAAAGAATGAAAAAACCATGTAAAGCTTGAATATGTAAACATAAAAATATACATATGAGCTTTAAATGAAGCATTACGAAAAAAAAAGAGAAAAATTTCGCTCCATAAAAACTGCGTCTTGCAAAAAGTTTAGTTTTTTTTTCTTGTATTTTCTATTTTCTTCTATCTCAAGAACAAATTGATGAAGATGTATAAAGTATTTGGATTACAACGACAGTGAGAAAAATAGATAAAGAGAGAATTATAGAGAGGGCACAAACTTATTTTGTAACTTGGTGTACAGATGATGATGACTGTTGTTGCTTTTGTGACTCATGAGTGCTATGATTTTGCAGCTGATGTTTATTATTACGTGGCAGCTGCTGTGAGTCTTGATAATGGCGGAACTTAGTGGAATGATAATTCGACGATGTATGATATTTATTGTAGAACTGGGAACCTGCAACATAATTTTATTTAATTTTTAAAAAATCCATCAAAAACTAGAAGAAAAAAAAATACCAAAAAGCAAAACTACTAATCCCAAAATTATAATAACTCAAAAAAACTTGACAAAAATTTCTTTTTTTCATTAATTATTCTCCATGACTTGGAGTCGCAAAAAAAAAAAAAAAAACAATTGAAATTCCTAAAATAAATATTTTTTGAGTTATAAATAATTATAAAAACTAACAATTAGGATTATTTGATTAGAATATTAGTGATAAATATTGGGATTGAGCTTGAGGAAGAATTAAAAAGCACAGCATTTGACAATAGGCAAGTTTTAAGTGAAAAAAAAAAAAAAATAAATAAAAAATTATATATTGGAAAGGGGTAAAAAAAAGTGAGATGAGAGTGAGAGAGTAAGAGGGGACACTCACCAGCGGCTTTACAATGCCTGTAATTGGTCATTGACGTCGCGTAATAAATGACATTCCATTAATAGGGTTGGTGCCTTTGGTTCTGGCGACCACCACCCCTCTGCTTGCCTCCGTAGCCTGAGCCTCCTGAAACACACCCATGTCGCACTATTAGTCCAATTATCTGGACACCCCCCTTATTACCTTCCACCGAATTTTAATCAATTGTAAAATTAACTACAATATTTTTTAAAAAATTATCTTGTTCTTATCTTCAATAGCAGAGACAAAAAAATATATACATATTCTTGTATCCAACTAAAATATACATACTATATTCAATTAATCACGTTTTTTTTTGAAGATAATTAGAACAGAATATTATTTATTTATATGACTAAAACGTTTTAAAAAATAATTCGACTCACAATGAAAACATTAACTTCGAATAAAATAAAAAAAAAAAATTAGAATCTACATCACACGCACACTAAAATTTAATTTTATTATTATCATTGATAGATTAACTTTATTTTTCAATATCAAATTAATAAATAAATAGAATCTACAAAGAGGCTACAGGCTAAGGTAGTAAGCTGTAGGCTGCACATTGAAAAAAAAACCTTTTCTTTCCACATTATTTCTCTGTAAAATTGCAAAACAGTCAAATAATCTTTCTGTTTTGACTTTAAATAAATATATGTATCTAAAAATTGACTTAAAAACCAGAAATATATTGTGGATTTTTATTCATCTTCAACACAAATAACCCGAATAATGGAACAAAAAAAAATTAAATAAAAAAATTAAACCACATTACGTTGGTAAGTGTCGTTGGAAATTAAGGTGTGTTAAATTGTCAAAAAAAAAAAAATAGGATAAAAGGAAAAATTTATAGTTAAATTATTAAAATTATAATTTTTATGCATGCACACGTAATTTAGCTTGTGAAAATGTGTATATATGAGTAGGGAAAGGAAAGAGGATAAGAAAAAAAGCCAGAAAAGCAATATAAAGGGGATAAAAGGGGATTGTAGTAGAAAAAAAAAAATAAACAAACAAAAAAAAAATCCGAAAATATTGAGGAAATTGGGACCGACAAATTTTGCTGCTTCTTTTCAGGGAAATAAAAATTAAGGAACGCTATAATGGCGTACCTTTACCGCGTGCACCACCTCGCCCACCATTGTAGCCACCATCGTAACTACCACCGCCATAGCCATAGCCGTCTGCGGAACACACGGTTGTAGATGTATTATTAATTGAATTTCGGCCAAAAAAAAGATTCGACAATTATTAATTTTTTTTTTTACGAGAAAGTGATTAATAGGATGAGATTTTTATATGTATTTACACTAAATACTTGAATGATTTTTTTTATCAACGTTTAAAATGTAAAAGATCAAGTTTTTCAATTAATTAAAATAAAAAAAGAATTTTTTTCTTACAAAAAGTTAATGTCATCGGTCGCAATTATACAGATAGGAATAAATTTAAAGGATTTCTACTTGGTTTTCGCAATTTTTTTTTCAAAATTTCAAATAAAAATATAACTTAAAATAATATTGTATTATGTAAATACCTGTAGATAAATAAATATAATTGTTTGATTGTGATTAATCATGCGGGGAGAGGGTTAAAAGAAAAGCAAGGAAACTTTGAAAGGGGATGTTTTACCTTGTACCAATTTTTTTTTTCAAGTAAATAATTAATTTATAAATATATTTTGCCTAATGCAATGAATAATAAAAACTTGGTAGAATAAACTGATAATTAATTATCTATATGCATTCGAATCAAAATCAACTATTTAGCAATTTTTCGCTTCAAAAATATTTCATTGGCATGAACTTAAAATTATACAAGAAAAAACTATTTTTCTCGCAACGAAAAAAAAAAAACAACCTACACTTGTAAACGCGTAATTAAACACACTTGAATCCTGAGAATGAAGTAAAAAAAAAAAGTTTCGGTGGGATCTCAGCAATTAATATAAGATTAAAAAAAAAAATCCGATAACGCGTATTTTAAATAGAAAAATGAAAATTTACCGTATCCACTGTAGTCGTAGCCACCATAGCCACCATATCCACCGCCATAGTAGTCGTAACTACTGTAACCATCGCCATAACCGCCATAGCCTCCTTGGCCATAGCCACCGCCGTATCCACCGGCGCCATAGCCACCCTGGCCCCATCCTCCCTGTCCGCCAAAGCCTCGGCCGCGGCCTCCACGACCTCCTCGCGTCCCACGGCCAGCAGTACCACCCCGCATGCCTCCCATTCCGTCAGGTTTGGGTGTTGCCTTCTTTACATCAACCTAAAAATCACAATTTAAAAAATTCGTCACATATATTCATTTTTTTGAGTATGCTTTAAAGTTTTTCTAATAATAATAATTGTTTTTTATGATTGATTTGCTCAGATTTTAAATTTATTCTCATCCAACGGTGCCATTCCGTTGTCTGAAGGTGTCCTAAGATAAAGATCATCATGGCAAGCTTTGAAAAAAATTAAAATTTTGTATATTTTGCAATTTAATTACCTCTTTGCCATTTATAGTCTGTTTTGGTGTCTTCAAAAGTTCATTTACAACTTGCTCAGACTCAAATGTGATGAAGCAGAAGCCTTTCCTTTGATTCTTCGTCTTGTCGAAGGGCATTTCTACCTCAACAATCTGTAACAAACCGAAAAAAACACCCACCATCAGTTGAAAAATTCATGAGACACTGTTAAAACGATATTTTTAATTTTTTTTTTAATAATCAGAAAAGTGGTATAGTTTTCTTCACTAGCATTCAGTAGCAGAACTGGGTGAAACATCATTAAAATTATCAATTCCTAAATTTAGAAATGAAATACAATAAATAAACATACCGTGCCCGCCTGTGAGAAGTAACTTTTGATGTCATCATCAGATAATTCGAGTGATAGCCCACCAACAAAGATTTTTCCATGTCGAGCTTTAGCTTTTTTCGGGTCGACTTTTTTACCATTGATTATGTGATCACCTGCTGCCATAATCTGTAAATAAAAATTAATTTCTCATTAAATTTATGGTCAGACATCATAAAAAAATACTTTTCTAAATATTTTAATCAGTGGCCCAAATTTTCCTCACTAAACCTCAGTAGCAGAACTGGCAGTTAATATCATCATAAAAGGAGTGCAAAAAACTCTAGAAAAATTTTTTTAAAGCTTTGAAATAATTTTTTTCACCTTGTCTAAAGATTCTGCTTTGGAGAAGACGATAAAGGCGAAGCCTCTCGATCTTCCTGTGTTGGGATCTGTCTTGACATTGATGCTCTCAATGTCGCCAAAGGTTCCAAAGTGATCTCGGAGTTCCTCTGCAAAAAAAAGACCATAAATATACACGGTAAAAATGTTTAAATTGAAGATTGATCGGTAGAAATGGTAAAAAAAAAGCCTTTTTTTTAAAATTAAAGTATACTAACTGTCTGTGGTTTCCCAACTAAGTCCACCAACGAACAATTTCCTGCATTAAACAGACAGAAAAAAAAATTAATAGTACAAAATATTGCTTGGATTCGTTAAACATGAATTTTTTTTTCAAATTGAATCATTCAGTTTAATAAAAATAAACACAAAAAAAAAAAAATATGTACCTATCATTGAGACTCTCCTGGTTATTTGCACTGGCCGACCTGCAAACGAATTGAATAAAAACATTAATGCATCAAACTTAATGAAATAGGGGTCGGGGGTAGAAAAATTTACGTTATAATAAAAATTGTAAAATTGATTTATGTAACTAAAAAAAAAAAAACGGGACGTAGCCAGAAATTTTTACTTTAATACAAGTTTATGATTATTTTATTAGAATAATAAAAAATTGCATTAGACTCGACTCCTGGAAAAAATCTAGAATTTGTTGTTAAAATAATGTTTTTCTTGAGAACAGAAAGAAAAGACAGAACAAAAAAATTTGGTGTTTTTTTTTTTCATTTTCTTCCGGAAAAATAGTGTGAAAAAAATATTAATAAATAAAATCAATGGAGGAAAAATCTTAAGTGATGTTCATTTACCCAAGTGCAAGTTGTAGAAGAGTATTCCTGTTAAAAAATAAATAAATAAACTTAAAGGGAAAAAAAATATCGCGAAATAGAATTTTTTTTGCTATAATTCAACGCAGTTTTTCCGGTTTTCAACAATTTTACACCCGCTAAACTATGTAAAATGGAATAAAAATAATTATTGTTTATCAATACACATAGTTTAGATGAATATTAAAACAAGAGGAGAAATTGAAAAATTTTGATGAAAAAAAAGTTTAAAAAAAACGTTAAACACGTCGCAAAAAGACTCCATATAGTTGTCACACACAGCTGCGCCTAAAGAAAAACAAGATTTCTGCAACTCTTTCTCTTTCAGTGTCTCTTGAAAAAGAACAAATAAAAAAAAGATACTAAAATGTACGTGTAATAATTTAAAAAAAAATATATATATAGATAAATATAAAAAAATTCCTTTCTTTCTTAATTTTTTTTGCTTATTATATTATCTCTATAAAAGCTCTATATGTTTTTCCAATATCTCGAGACTCTGTAATATTAATTTGAACAGCTAGAAATAGTATAAAAAATACAATTTGAAAATTACACAATAAATATTACGATAACAATTCTTCAGGATATCCAACACGACTTATTATCTTTTTTTTTGCTTAATCAATTAATTAATTAATACCATTAATTAATTTTCTATATTCAATTCTGGCTTTGCGAAGTTGATTTGTTAACCACATTTTTCAAGATTAATATTATATATATATATATATTAATATCCATAAAGACTTTCTCATTTTGATTTTGGACAAATACTGTGACTTTTTTTGGCTTTAAGATAGACTTTGTTTGTTGTTTATTGATTTATTTTTGTTTTCATAATCGTCTAGGGCTGGTGATAAATACCGTGGGCACCAGTCACTCGCCAGTCGGTTGAATCTGTTCTCAGTGTGTTAGCCAGTTGTGAGAGCCGCCCCAAAATCGTCGACACGTTGGGTTCATGTGTCACCTGCAGACCAAGCCACATAAACTGGGTTAATCGCACTCTCCCTCAAGAAGTTTGCTCTGGATTTTTTGATTCCTATTAGTTTATAGTTGACTCTGTGCTTTGATCACGTCCAAATTCAGTTTTTGTGAATTTATATCGACATTGGAAATCTACTACGTGACCTAGCAGATAATTGACTGCTCTCTGTGTGTTTTTAGATTTTTTATTTTTTTGTTCACAATTTATTTTTGATCATTTTACTGACTCGAGCTCTGTTTCAGTGAACTTTTGTGTGATGAGATGAGAACTTGAGACACTTGGCGCGATACACATAGCACTCACTCTGCTGTCATTTTTTTTTAAATGCAATTATTAATAATTGATTTTCTTAAATTCAATTGTGCGTAATCAATAAATTTTTTTTTTCCACTGGAAAATAACAAATTTTTTTTTTTTTTTTCATTTCCGAGACACACAGCAGAAAGAGAATCAATAGATAACAAATTGGCTGGCCAGAAAGAAAGTTGAAATATGCATTATTAATTAATTGTAATATAGAAAAGTAAAAAAAAAATCAACGTTAATTCATTTACAATGATTTAAGATACAATTTTTATATAAATAGTAAGAGGAAATATATAACAATTTATGAGGCTTTGGGTTTTGCTATAAATAGAAAAAAGTTTAAATTAATTATATCTAACATTGGAAAAATTGTATATCATAATTATATACGAACAAAATGATTTTACAATTTTTCTGTTTTCTTGTAAATACATTATTTATTCTAAATTTAATTTTTATTTCTGAATTATGAAGCGCCGGCCATTGTTAACACATGTTTTGTTTTATCAATTACACAATCAACGTCTCTTTTAATGCACCGAAATTTATTCCTAGATTATTAACCTCGAGAAATATTTTACAAATTTCAATTCAATTAATCGAGAGATTTGATATTACCTGTGTGAGATTTACCTGGTGATAAAAAATGTAGCTTACCCATTTTCAACCCGCAAAATTCATCAGCCGTCTCAATAAACTCCGGTAGATGCAGTTGTAAATATTAAAATTAATGAATTTATAGTGCTGCAACATGATGATAAAAATTGCTAAACGGGAGAGAGTACTTAATAACTATATATTGTCACGGAGAAAAAATCACACGATAAAATTACTAGATTAGTTGTACATTGAGAGTAAATTTTTATCTATAAATTTTTTTATGCGACACATGGTGCAATTTTTATTCATCAGAGACGTTGATATGAGTTTATATATTATCGAGCTCAAATGACTCACAGCAAGCAAGTATATTTTAGTCGCCATTTTCCCTGGCTTTTTGCGCGTTCTTTCGTGTGATGCTTATGGCCGGCGTCCCCACCAACTTTGATCATTAATATCACCGCAAATTAATAATAAAAACAATAAATATTCACACGAGATATTAATTAAGACAATGTATAATAAAAATCACTTGCAAAATCCCGAAAATACTGTACACTAATACCCGATGCAAGTGGATTTTTAATTGGCCTTCACGCGTCCATTTTTATAATCACGCTCGACGCGTGCTTGAAAAATTTTTCCATCGTTTCCATTTTTTTTTCTTTCAATTTTTTATTCAATCATTCAAATAAAAATAAATAATTTACCTGTCTTCGGAGATGTCCTGGCCATTTTCTGTCGTTTCACCATTACCACCACCGCTGTTGGTATTTCCATTTTCAGCATCGCCATTTTGCTCGAAATTTTGGTCGGCGATGTCCTCACTGAAGTCGTCCTTATTTTCCTGATCAGCCATGGCTAATATATTAGTTTTTTTTTAATAAACGACTAAGAATTTAAATTGAATAAATAAACACGTGAATTACGCGGACTTTATAACATAAAGACTTCGACACAAGAGGCAAAAATACACGTCCGTATACGTTGACTGCCAAGCGAAGAAGACCGGGCTGCGTAGCACCGGCGTCCTACTTCATCCCCACTCTTCCTCGTCAAGTTGCAAAGCATTATGGGTACTTTCGCCGGCCCTGAGTAGCGCGCCAAATCTGCCATTTTTCAAACTCGTGTTCATTCTACAACAATTCTAACAATTTTTCCACAACATTCCGTGTCCTAATTCAACTCAAAAACATTTCTGCATAAAATTTTAATAATATTAATAATAATAAGTGAAATAAAAATATGTAATTATATATTTTTAATCCATTATCCGGGGCACTTTTGCGTCAGGTACGGGTGTGACTCTTGACGATCGATGCCCGCGTTCCGCCAGAGTTCACCTCCGTCGACCAATCAAAAAATTCTAGCGGCGCTGCCATCGACGCGGGAGTATTCAATTTCCGGCACGTCACTTCCGGTGATGCTGTTGGAGGGAAAGAATAAATCAATAAAGTATATTTTGATCGTGCTGAAACAAACAGAAAAAAATAATTCAATTAAAAATGAGCAAAAAACATCATTGAGATATTCAAAGTTTTTTTTTTAGTTAAAAATTAATCCTTTAAGGTCATAGGTGGAGAATTCTTATGAAAAATTAGTAATAATGGAAAATTAATGAACGAAATTTGATAGGTAATTTTTTTTTGTAAATAAAAAAAATAGATAATAATAAATTAGATCTACTGTTAATTTTTAATTGAGTTGAAAAATTCCCGGAGATAAGTAGATTTGCTTTAACACGAGATGGAGTGAATTTCAAGGAGTCAGGGTCCTGGAGGGCTAGATTAACTTCATGCATCATTGAGAAACTCCAAGTTTTACAGGAAAAAGGACGAAAAGTCACAAAAAAAAAAAAAACTAATCCTGTTAGGACTAAATTTCCATACTTGATGATAAAAAAATGAGAATTTTTTAATCAAATTTTTTAGGGGCCTGAAAAACTTGTCTAATATTTTATGTATGTTGAATTAAAAAAAAATTTGCCTTGAAATTTGAGCCTAAAAAAAATTAATACACTGAAAAAAAAAAGTTATTCGATTGAATTAACGGTTTTTCTGAGAATACAATTTTTTTTTACCGTTGTAACGATCAGATTTTTGATTTCTCGATCCTCAACCCAGTAATTAATTATTCACAACAGTCATATTTAAAAAGTTGGCCTGGTTTTTTTTTAAGCTTACTCTGCAAAATGCGAGACCTTGTTCGATAGCCTTTGACCTTCACTCGCTGTCTACTAACTCGATAACTTGCTATAAAAACTCCTGGAGACATCGCCAAATCGAATAGTCCTCTTTCCAGGAACGTGAGCTTCACTTCGACTAGTAAAAAATTTTTTTTAAATACAAGTATGTAACTAAAAACTATTATTTTACATTTTTCTTCAAACATTAATTTTTTTTCTTTTATAAATACCTAACATTAATTTATAAATTTGAATGTTTAGCAATAAAAAAAATTAATATAAAAATTAAATGGGTTTCCCCTTGGGAGATACTTAAGAGATTTTATAACCCAAATAAAACCTGAAATAAACACAACAATAAGTTGAGAGCATTTGCTTTCAGTCGTGTTGTAAAATTAAAAGCGAAAGTATCAGAGTTCAAGCCACAATTATCGTTTATTAGATTAACAAAAGTGAAATCTACTCTTATAATTGAACTATCGAAGGAAATTGACAGTCAAATAAATTTCTGACCCTCAATTAGAGTCGAGAAAAAAATGTTTCTGACCTAAATCATTAATTTTCATTATTTTTTAATTTTCCCCAAGCTCTTAGAAGCACAGAAATATTTTTTCACTGTTAAAAAAGTCAAAAACACATTGTTAAAAAAATTCTTGAGTAAAAAAAAAAACGTTTCAACTCGTATTTCAGAGGATTAAAAAAAAATATTCAATGAATTAATAAAGAAAAAATTGTGCTAAGTCACGTTTAAATTTAAAATATATAGATGAATTAAAATCAAGAGGTGCTGTGTAAAATAATCTTGACCTGAATTTAAGGCTTGAAATCTCCTTTAAATTCACCTTTACCCCTCGCATAAGATCAAAGACTCGACTCTAAACAAAGCATTCAATACATTTTTTATGATTCAAGTATCATCCCTTCTGTTTTGAGTAAAGAAAAAAAATATAGATTTTCGCTAGTAGACTTACTTTATACGTACTGATGATTTTTATCCGCTTCTAGAACATGAAATTCCTGATAGTAACGTGCTTGATGATGATAATGATGTTGATGGTTACTGCTCGAGAACTCGAACGTCCGTTCTCTGACCGACCAGAGTGTCAGATTCCGCAGTGCCCTGCGGACGGTACACCGAAAAAAGTGTATCCTCTGGACTGTACGAAATATATTGAGTGTCACAGCGGAGTGGCAACCATAAAAGACTGTCCATCTGGCTATAAATTCAATCGCGTAAGTATACCTAGAAGTCTTACATTAGTTCATTAGGATGTTAAACTCTCGTTAAATTCACTAGGAGAGTCGAGAATGTGAAATTTCCATCGGCGGCGCAGGTCAGGGATGTCTACCCTGCTAGAGAGAGCCGACACGCGATATATCTTCACGTTCGACGCGATTTCTCTTGTCAACAGCTATCACAATCCACGGATGTAAGCAGCTTCTGGACAGAAAATAATCCGATTCAAATAGATTGTATTAAATTTGATCGAAAAAAAATTTGATTTGTCGGTAAATTCAAAGAAAAATACTTTATAAATATTTCTGCATTGATATATTAGTAATGGAGTGTTTGTCAATGTTTTTTTGATAATAAAAAAATTTTTGTTAATCCAATAGACGCGAAAATGCTTGTAATACTGGTGGGGAAAAAAGGAGTATTAGTTTATGACTAAGTTTCATCAAGAAATCTGTTAATAACAATGAAAATAATATCAAATATGTAACGAAAATAAATTTTGAGCCTGTTAGAAGCGATAAAAATTTTTTTTTCAATGTTGAAAAAAAATTTTCCGACTCGGAAAAATTAAATACAACACTTTCAGAGTGATTTCAGGCCTCATAAACATATTTAAAAGGATTTCTGAGGTGCCTGGTAGAAGTAAAAAAAATAAAAAAATTTGTGAAATTTTCAAAGGGGTATCCATTGGGAATCTCGCAATTTTCGATTGTTTTTTAGTTTTACGCCGATAACTCGGTAAATAATGAAAATATCAAAAAGTGTTACTGGAATAAAATGATTTGGGGTTCAATTTCCTACAAAAAACATTAGACAAAAGTTTTTCTATCTCAAGTAATTTTTGAGATATTTTGGATTTTTGAAAATTCTTATTTTTCAAAATATCTCGAAAATAAATTAAAATATGAAAAAATTGTATTCTACACTTTTTATAGGAAATAAAATTCCCTATAATTTTATTTTAGTACTATTTTTCGCTATCTTGTTTAGTTTCCGAGTTATCAGCAGAAAACGAGAAAACGACGAAAACTCCAAGGCAAACCCCTTCGAAAATTATGCAAAAAAAAAATTTTTTTTTATTCCCTTATAAACATTCTAAAACTCATTCTAGACCCAAATAATACTTAATATTTTTAATTTTAACTATTTTTTAGACCGCACGCTCTTTCTATCAAGTTTTGTTTAATTTTTGCAATTTTTTTAACAGTAAAAATTGGGTTTTTAGATGGTATTTTTATTTAATTAATTTTTTTCCGTTAGAATATGAGTTAAAAAATTGACTTTACGCTCGTATGTGAGTAGGAAAAATTTTTGCATTGTGCAAAAATTGGCAAAATGGCTATCTGTATAAATTTTAATTCACTGCACTCCGAGACACTCCGCACTCATGAAAAACCCGGGAAGAACTGACAATTTTCGTGGAAAAGTTCGGTGAGCCTAGGGTTACCGATAATTTTTAATTGCTTTTTGATATCTCTGACGTGTATTGATAAGATAGCAACTGTGGGAAAATCAATAATTTCGACCACGTCAGTCAGTTTGTCCCAGGCTTTTGGTGAATGAAGACGTGTCAAGTCGTGCTGTAAGTCAAAAATTTTGTATATAATAAACAAAATACATACACCTCTGTGGCATTAGTGTCGTAATAATAATTCTCCACGCTAAAACTTGTATATTTTCGTGATAAAATAATATTCCAATGAATAAGAGAATTTGATTTTATCAAGTGAAATTTATTGCGTTCCGCGAAGAAATGCGTGGCAATTTAATAGAAAAATCTCGTCAAATCTGACGTTATTATGGTAAATTTAAATAAATCAAGAGACTCCAAATCTTTTCCTACATTTTTTTCAAACCTATGCAATCATTACTCACCATCAGACGTTTATTTGCTGCGTATATACATGTGAAAGTGGCACTGTGCGCGACCTAACGACCAAAATATCGAGAGAATTCGACCCTCGGGGGGTGACTGTGCCCCCTGAAATCACGCTAACGACTCACCACGTATTTACGCCAGTCTATAGATCTCACCAGATCTTATCCGCGCACGTGTCCATTGTACTTTACCTGGCACGTGACCATTTCCTGCAATCGTGCGTCAAAATTTCGTCCAGAACTTGACTTTTGCCTCTAGATAAAATGGATAATAACAACCACCAACCACAGCTTGACCGCAATCATCTACCACTAATATCCACCTATCATCAGGTATGCAATACTTACAAGGGCTCAAATCAACGGCGAGAAAAATTTCTCACTGCGAATGTCTTTTGCAGGTGATGGATGGGATAAAAGTTTGCATTATCATCGCTATCACCTCTCCGCGAGGGCATACTCAGTCCACGCCTCCCTCTCGCGAGCTCAGACAAAGTGGGGGCGAAGGCGCACCCTCTGGCTGGTGACGTCACGGGGTTGCAATCGATATAAAACCCCTCTAGCGCTTATTTCCCCTCTCAATCCCCATCAGTGAGTTGGCTGGCCCGCGATGCCAGAGACACACTGCACAGCCAGAGTGTCTTCAGTGCCGGGAGGTCGTCGCGACGTTAGCCACCCTCCAATTTCCTCGCTCTCTCGCAAGTTCCCACGGTTTTTCTCTTCTTAAAATCCATTTTTTCACATTCAGTGGTAAATTGTGCTAAGGAAAAACAGTTAAACTTACAACTAGTGGCAGTGCTGGTGCTGCAGGATGAGTGGCTGATAGCAGAGGGTGATTTTTCTCCCGGGTAAGTACTCCAGAAGCTGCTAGACCTAAAAATAAACAAGAAAAAAAATTAGTTTAAGCGGGGAAAAAAATAGAAAATACTGTTAATAAGGGTGAGAAGACATTTGGTGGTTGTCTCAGCTATCAATCATAATAAATTAAGGGATAGAAGTTGGTGCTGTCGTGTTTAAGTTGGTGTAAAGGGCTGGTTTGTTACAGAAAATCAGGTCAGACATCGCGGATAGAGCAGAAGATTGACAAGCGGAAGGGTTGACTAGGAAGAACGCGAGGAGCTGAGTTGGGTGGAAATCGATGGCCATCAGCGCCCATGGGCGGCCTCGCGTTTAGGACCAGGAATAGCCCCTCCCAGAAGACCTCGCTTAGGTGGGGTGATTGCTGCCCCCCAAACCTGAGCCCGCCGATAGCTTTGTCGGCTGTGCTGCTGAAGAATCATCATCAGCAATCATCGCAGGCAGAGATGATGCCACTGGTGCCACCTGTGTGAGGCTGTCCCCCGCTGTTGCGTGACTGTACCCGGCGAGGTCTTCAGAGGTACATCACATGCCCATGCTCCCCTGTTTAATAATAGCTCATTTGCTTTTATAAAATATATCCCGTGATCCCAACTAATGTCTGTGACTATGCAAAAAAGAACGGGACTTCTGCTTATGGTCATCTCAGGTTTCCCAACGTACAAAAATCAGATCGCGTCCCGTCAAATCTCCCGGACCTGCGTCTCCGACAGCTCGAATTCACTCCAACAGATCTCAGTGCACCGAGAATGATTAATATTGCGGGCGTTGTCTCCATTGGACTCTTTTATATCCTGATATTGGGCGTGGGAATATGGGCGGCAAGAAAGAAGGAGGCTGGCAACGACTCCGAAGAGGAGGTCATGCTTGCAGGCCGATCCATCGGTCTCTTTGTTGGCATCTTCACTATGACGGCAACTTGGGTCGGTGGTGGATACATCAATGGCACTGCTGAGATTATCTACACCAAGGGATTGGTCTGGTGCCAGGCTCCCTTTGGCTACGCTCTCAGCCTCGTTTTTGGTATGCCCTGAAATCACTTTTAAAACCAAATAAATAAATATAACCAAATATTTAGACTGATTTTTATGAGAAACTGTGGGATTTTTTAAACTTTATATTATAAAAAAAATTATTTAAAGAATATTTTGTGTGTTCCACTTCAATTTTTTCGCATGAAAATCAATTGGAAAATAAATACCAATCTTTGACTCGTCATTAGTTTCGAAATTGTTGATTTCATATAGGAATATTCTTTTTTTTATTCTCCTGAAATGATTGATTGATTTTTTTCAAGTATTGTTTTTAAAATTATTTTACCGAAAATTTTCAGGTGGGATTTTTTTCGCCAACAAGATGCGACAGCAGGGGTACGTCACGATGTTGGATCCACTGCAGGATGCATTCGGAGAGCGAATGGGTGGATTGCTCTTTCTGCCAGCTCTGTGCGGTGAAGTTTTCTGGGCTGCGGGCATCCTGGCCGCTCTGGGAGCTACCATATCAGTTATCATCGACATGGACCACACTCACTCGATCGTTTTCAGCGCCTGTATAGCCGTCTTCTACACCCTGTTTGGCGGGCTCTACGCAGTGGCTTACACCGATGTCATTCAGCTCTTCTGTATCTTCGTGGGCCTGGTAAAAAAAAATTTATGACATATTTTTCTGTAGGAAATTTAATTCCCAACAATTTCAGCGTAATAATATTTTTTGATATTTAGCTTATTATCCAAATTATCGTCAAAGAATAAAAAAATAATCCCGAAAATTACCAAATTTTCAAAGGGGATTCCCTTAAAAAAAATTTTTACCACAACAAAGTGTCGTAAAAATTATCTTAAACATGTTTAGAGGCTTCAAGACTTTTTGAAGTTATGTCTTTTTGGCCCTGGCGACGTGATATGATGAGCTTGCGCCTTTATGCTTGCGGATCAGCCGGGGATTTGTACTCCATTCACTATTAAGAATCCGTAGAAATTCCTCAAGTTTGCCGAATTCTAATCTAATGATCCGTGAGGCAGAACATACGTTGCGAATTTGTCGCACGCAAAGCCCCACAACTACTTCGCCATTCATGCGAATTCCCCCTTGAAAAAAAGCTATTTCTTCTTTTCTACAGTGGATGTGTATTCCCTTCGCGTGGATGAACAGCATTGTGGCTCCTCTGAGCTCCATGGAGGTCGATTGGATTGGCGAGGTCAAAACTAGCGAATACTGGTCATACCTGGACTACGGATTACTCCTGATTTTTGGTGGAATACCCTGGCAAGTGTATTTCCAGCGCGTTCTGTCATCCAAAACTGCTGGCCGAGCTCAAGTTCTCAGTTATGTCGCTGCCATTGGCTGTATTCTCATGGCTATTCCACCTGTAATCATCGGGGCCATCGCCAAAGCCACACGTAAGTTATTCAAAGTACATTTAATATTTTTTTTTTCCCCGTGAATTTACGTATTTATGGCTGTTATACCGTTACATCGCCGAGTTCACTCGCTCCAAAGGGGATTAAATTAGTCCCCGTGACCCCCCCAAAGACAGAGATGGGCTACTTGACATTTGGTAGGGCCGCTGGTGGTATTTACAGCAGGGTGAGCTGTCGAGGGTGGGCTCACACAATAATACACCGTGGGATCTCAACATGTGGCTCACAGGCTGCGCGAGGGTGTGTGTGGTAATACGACTCGATGGCAAACGTAAATACTAGTCGGAACAAATTCGCCGGCGGGTGCTGCATCAACATCCAGGCGTATTCATATTTGATGATGGTTGTGTATAGAGAGCGGTTTCCTCGTTGTTTCAGCTTGGAATGAGACTGGGTACACGGGTCCCTATCCCCTTGGTGAGGCTGAGACCAGTATGATTTTGCCCATGGTCTTGCAGTACCTCACCCCCGACTTTGTCTCCTTCTTCGGACTTGGTGCTGTCTCTGCTGCGGTCATGTCGTCGGCCGATAGCAGCATCCTCTCGGCTAGCTCGATGTTTGCGAGGAATGTCTACAAACTCATCTTTCGCCAGAGGGTGAGTTTTTTAAATTTATCATTTAGTCTGATTACTTTTTATCGTGGCTTCAATTTTTTTGATGAAATGAAATTTTTTCAATGTGCCTGAAATGGAGGGAAATTTTTTTTTTTTTGATAGTTGAAACGTTTTTGCGGTTATAAAATTTGAAAAAAAAAAAAATTTTTTTTATGTATAATTGAGGAGAAAAAAGGAGAGTTTAATGTGTACCTGACCTTTAAAACCTATAGGCCTCCGAGATGGAGATAATCTGGGTGATGCGGGTGGGCATAGCTATAGTGGGCGTGCTTAGCACAGTGATGGCCCTGACGATTCCATCGATCTACGGTCTGTGGTCAATGTGCTCGGACCTGGTCTACGTGATCCTGTTTCCCCAGTTACTAATGGTCGTGCACTTCAAGGACTACTGCAACACCTACGGAAGCTTGAGTGCCTACCTGATAGCCTTTTTCGTGCGACTAACTGGCGGCGAGGCGGTCATAGGTCTTCCAGCATTGATCCACTATCCAGGCTACGACGTGGAAACGGAGACGCAGACGTTTCCCTTCAGGACAATGGCGATGTTGATGTCGCTGATAACGCTTATAGGGGTGTCCTACGGCACCCAGGTGGTTTTCCTCACCGGCAGGCTAGCTCCGGGCTACGATGTCTTCAGGTGTGTCGTGAATATCCCCGAGGACGTCGAGCGAGTGGGCCCCGACCCGGCGGAGGGTGAACAAATGGCCGTCCTGGCTGGTGAGGCTGCAAGGCTCTACGGCAGCAAGGACGAATCACACGGACGAGTGAATCCAGCGCTCGAACCGGACTATGACATGGACCCGGCTTGCGCCAGTGCGGCTAACGCAGCGGCAAGTCTGGTAGGTGGTGGTGGAGGTGTCGCAGGTCATCCTGGACCTCTTGCCAGCGACTTGCTGCGTCAAGCGCAATCCAACACTGCCTTCTAGGTTACCCCCGGTGTCCATGATCACAAGCTGTGACCAACAATAAGTGCGGCAACGCGGTAAACTTCTTCATAAGCTTAGAATATCCCGCCACTAATGCCAAAAGGTCATATCATGTTTTGTTTTTGTTTATCGTGCGATAACTCTGTAAATAATCGAGGCAGTAAAAAATTTTATTGAACTTAAATTATAGCAAATTGAATTTTCTATAACAAATGTCGAATAAATTTTTTTAATATTTTGCCTTGTTTTTGAGATTTAAAAAAAAATCCATAATATCTCAAAAACGGTGAGATGTAAAAAAATGTATTTTACATTTTTTGTAGATAATTTAACTCTCATAATATTTTTTGTTATCTCGCATATTTATCGAGTTATCATTAAAAAACTAAAGAAAAAAACACCAAAACAAGATTTCCAAGGAGTATAATCCTTGAGAAATTTTTAATAAAGTTATTTTTGAGCTCATGTCCTTTTGGCATTAGCTTAGAATATATTAGATAATACCATTGAAGCATGATATTCACTCAAAGCAGGTGTATTGCTATTTTTAAATGCCTCGCATCATCTCCATTGGTCTAGCCGTTAGATTAAACGCCTTTCAGGTCTCCAAGTGGTGCAACTCTTTTATAATCACGTCCTTGCAAGCATCCCTGGCCGATTTTCACACCTGTCCTCCCTTTATTTGCGTCCAAGTCAAGGGGACTCTATCGATTTTTGATCCTATCACTCTTTGGTTGAGCTAGACTGCGGTTTACCGTTGAAAACTGCCGGTTATTATGATGAAAAAAATTTTAAATCACCTATCCAAGGCCTCGGACACCATTTTTTCAGTCAGAAAAAAATCCAGCAATTGAATTTCTGCGTTGATCTTCGTTCAGCTGAACTTTGAGTTCCCTTTAGTCAGGTTTTATTCAGCCATAAGCCCTGAAAAAAAAATTAATGAGTTATTTATCAGTGAGTTTAGAAGTAGTTTTAATCGAGTGGCACCCCTGGACGCTTGAAATTTAATCTACTGTTGTAGGTCAATGCTCATCAGGTTGTTTAAAATGAACAAAAAAAAAAAAAAAACTCTTAGTGGCAATGAATTTTGGAATTTAATCCAAATGTTTAGGTTAAAAGATGTTCCGCGTTGCCGATTAGGCCTAGTTATCTTCTTGTTTTTATTTTTTGAGATATATATACACATATCAATGGTAATAATGGAGGTGTAAATAAGTTTAGAGTCTTACCGGCTTTATGATCAATTGGATTGTCGATTTGTTTGTGATATTATCAAATTCTTTTTTTTCGCGTATAATCGACGCGTGAAATACGATATTTTAAGTGATGCTGAATTTTTTTATTAGAAAAAAAATATTATAGCTGATGGCTTTTTGTATACGCAAATTGTTCTTCCCAATTTCTGAAATGTACAAGCTTTGCAATGTCAAATAATTGCAGACAAATCGACCAATCAGATTGCCAGTTGTGTTTATCATATAGTATATTTCAGAATTAACGTAAAAAAAAAAATATAAATATATATTATTATAAATAAACAATGAGTGGATATATTTAGGAATGTTTGAGAAACTCTAGAGAGTCTCATAGTTTTTTTTGGTGATTATTTTTCGTACTGTTGGATGTTATAATTGTATTAATTTTTTTTTGTTCTTTTTAAGCACGTGATCTAGTCATTGATTGTTGTTATAAACGCGTGTGATGGTGACAAATGATTGTTGAAGTGAAATTATTAAATAAAAGAAATAATAATTATTCAGAGGATATGGAGGAATTATAAGGCGAGCGCCGTTGGAATTGTCTGTTGTGTTTGAAAGTGACAGACCGGAAGTATTATATATATTGTGTGTGCTCATTAAAAAAAGCGTGAGACAAGTGAAATTTTATTGTCAACCACAACAATGAAGACAATAAAGAACGATTTTTATCTTGTTAAAAGATTGGTAATTCGCGGGGCAAGAGATTTATGAAAAATATAAACTTTTTTTTTCTTATGAATTTGATTAAATTGGTTATATCATGATAACAATGTGTATAGTCTTGTTAGTAGTGTTTGTTGGTTGGGTTTTTTAAGTCTTATGTGGCCTCTGAACGATTTCGTTCCGGTTATTACGCCGGAATTTTACCTTTCGCCTCAATTGCACGACTGTTTTCAAATAAAAGAATTTTATTTCAGTGATGCAACGTCGGTTTTACTCTGTTTTATGAGTTTCAATAAATTAAAATCTATTAAATTTAATGGTCAATTTAATTTTATTGACTAAGAAAAAATCATTACCAACTAAAAAAAAATGTTTTTTTATTAGAGTCGAAAGTTTTTAATTTCAAATCGTAATAATTTTAAATGATGAAAAAAAAAAATTAATTTTCGTTTTTTCCAGTTATTAATTGTTATTAATGAATTATTGTCGTTGTAGATGATTTAGTCAATAAAATTTATCATTATTTATAAGGGAGGAAAAACTCGAATAGGGTATAGAAGGAAGAAAAATTTTCCATACCACCAGTACAAAATAGTCAGATACCTATAGTTAAAAAAATAGATTATTTTTAAATGAAAAAAATTTTCAAGTTATTTTAATATTAAAAATAATATTAAAAAAAAAAAAAAACTTCCGATCCATAAATCAAAAAAGACCTTTGAGATGATGATGATCTTCATTGTTTTATTGAAAATAAAATTTTCGAGAGATTTGTCACGCGCTTTTAATAAACTGTTTTCTAGCCAAAAAAAAAAAAAAATATTTAAACACAAACTATTTAAATGATTCCCATCATCCTGGCAAACGTATCAGAGAAGCTAAAAAAAATCGTGTTTAAAAGCGCGACAATATATACATCCCAGTGTACACATGAGTATATAAGAAAAGTGAATAAAAAAAAAAACGATGTCAAGGTGCTGTAAAAAAAAAGTAATAAAAAAAAACTAAAGCACATTGATGATACTTACATATCAATTATCACAAAAATGGTGAGCAGAAAAACGTTTACATATCATAAATGTGCTCTATATACGCCGTAAAGATAAAATATTTAGCAACGAATATGTGAAAGTCGTTAATCCAAACAAAAAAAAAATATACGAAACCTGCTTTTGGACTACCCGCGACTTAGATTAATCGTGTGAAGATGTAAAAGCCTTCAATTATGTGTATATTAAGAAGTATAAAAAAATTCAAGGAGGCCATGATAAGTTGACTGTAAATGTTAAAAATAAAACAATGTATAAAACAGATATTAAACGACTTTATTCGAGAGAAAGAGTCTATAGAAAAATTGTTGAAGGCGAATATATACATACACCTAACAACCGGCAAGTGTGGCAAAAGTCTGCGCGTCTGTCATCAGTGTGTATATACGAGTTTGATGGTGGCGCAGGGGCAAAATAGAAACGACCTCTCACTTATTCATGCATTCCCGGTAGCAGAGTGGGGTGAATCGATACATCGACCTGCGGCCACATCAATGTACAGCCGGGTAACCTTATATCTGTACACAGTCTCCCGCGGTTATTTTCGACTTGCCATAAATTAATTATGACGAACGTTCGCGCGTGACTCGCAGCAGACTCCACAACTACCGCGGTAAGTAATCTCTGAGCGTCAAAAAATTTTTTCCACCCTTAAAAATTCAATTGAAAAAAAAAAACAAACCAAATTTCTTCTGCAAAAATTTCAACTTTTCAGGATGATTCAAGGGATAATATTGTCAACAGTATGAAACATCTGAAAAATTGAAAAAAAAAAAAAATTGCATTTTTGTAATAGCAATTTTATTAGTACAAAAAGCATCATTATAAAATAAATAAGTTTGCCGACAGTCTGATCAGCATTTATGTTTTTTTTCCACTCATATCTGTCGTGGGCGCAGATTTGGACGTGAATGTGAGGGCATAAAACGTCATGTTGTCAGGATTGACGTCCGGAGTACTGCTAAGCATGACAGCAGCTTTTACATGGTCATCAAGGCGTTCGAAGGTTAGTACTGATAGCCTCCATTGCTGGCGTAGTTTTGTCCACCGCCCGTAGAGGGAGCTCCGTAGCTGGAAGACGGCCTGGAGGGGGCCCCATAGCTGCCGCTTGGAGCGCCACCTCCAAATCCGCCGCCTTGTCTGTATATAGTCATTTGTTCTCTATATTCACATGCATCAACCCAAACCCCTGAAAAATATTATCAAATCCTTATCTACATACCCGCCGCCAAATCCACCACCTCCGCTGGACGGAGCGCCATAGCTAGAGGATGGCCGTGAAGAACCACCTCCAAAACCTCCGCCACCACCACCGCTGGAGGGCGCCCCATAGTTGGAAGAGGGCCTCGAGGGTGCTCCGTAGCTCGAAGAGGGTCTGGAACCCCCGCCGCCACCTCCACCACCTCCATTGTAGCGGCCACCTCCACTTGAAGGTGCTCCATAGCCTGATGAAGGCCTTGAAGGTGCCCCATAGCTTGACGAAGGCCGGGAGGAACCTCCACCGAAGCCACCGCCACCAAATCCACCTCCGCCGCCTCCTTGCGATGGTGCGCCATAGTTGGACGAGGGTCTTTGGGGCGCTCCGTAGGATGACGACGGGCTGGAACCTCCACCACCGCTGTAACCACCTCCACCGCTGTAACCACCTCCACCGCTGTAACCACCTCCACCACTGGAGCCACCTCCACCGCTGTAGCCTCCTCCGTTACCGAAACCTCCCCCAGACGATGGGGCACCGTAGGAAGATGAGGGTGATCCACCTTGAGGTGTCATTGAGTGTTAAAAATATTCAAGACACTCAAATTATCGGAAAAAACTGAGTATTAATTGAACCTGAATATCCTCCACCTCCACTGCCACCTCCAAATCCACCTCCCGAGCTCGGAGCACCATATGAACTTGAGGGAGCGGCGTAGGAACTTGACGGAGCACCTCCAAAGCTCGAACTACCTCCGAAAGATGATCCACCTCCAAAAGACGAGCCACCTCCAAACGATGAACCTCCACCAAATGATGATCCACCTCCCGAGGGTGCTCCGTAGGTGCTAGAAGGTGAACCTCCACTATATCCACCGCCTCCCGAGCTTGGGGCACCGTAGGAGCTTGAGGGAGCACCTCCACCGAAGCTTGAGCCACCTCCGAATGACGATCCACCGCCAGAGGGTGCGCCGTACGTGCTGGACGGTGAACCACCACTGTATCCACCGCCACCTCCACTGGGAGCTCCGTAACTACTAGAGGGTGAACCACCGCCACCCGATGGCGCTCCGTATTGTGACGATGGGGCACCACCTCCGAATCCTAAGTCAGTCAATCCGTAAGATTGTCTTTTTAGGTGAATTTTAAGTAGATATTCGTCATAATTACCTCCTGATCCTCCTCCTGAGGGTGCTCCGTAGCTTGAGGATGGTGATCCACCACCGAAACTGCCTCCACCTAGGTTTGGAGTACCGTAACTCGTCGAGGGAGGCAGGTATCCACCACCTCCGAGTGGTGCTAGAGAACAATTGCAATGAATAATTGAACTTTGCTACTATAAACTTTCACTTTTTGCAGCAAAAATAGCGCTAAGTGAAGATAATAATTGTAAGTATTAAGAAAATTAGGAAAATACTTGGTGTGAACGCGCGTGTCATCACTTTCTAGTTTTTCAATCGGCGTACAGCATTGCCTAGCTTAGGTATATATTTCTAGCCTATACAAGGTGAAAGTCCGCACGTTTCTTCATGCAATGACGACCTTACGTCTTAGTCTATCTATTATCATCCATTCAATAATACTACTACCAGACACGACTTTAACGTCGGAGAGACTTCGTGACCAGCATTCAACATCTTGATGATTTGGAGGTAATTTTCTATTACTCTACACCTGAGATTCCTTTGTATAAAGTTAAATAATAACTGTGTCAATCGTCGAGCAGTTGTTGCGGCCGATGAGGCACAATAATCTCCACGAGATCTGCTGAGATCGAGTGGACAGATAAGAGCAACGACTTCTTGACCTTCACAACCCTTGGCCGTCACTTTCTACCAAACCAGTTTTACTAAAGTTTCCCCGTTAGCAGATTAATTTAAAGTAAAATATTTCGATTTTCAGGCGAAATTTTGAATGAATTATTGATTTTAGAGGTGAAATGAGGCCGGAATTAGGATTAAAAAATTCCTTTCGGATAATAAAATGGCAAATTTTACGTTTAGAACAAGAATTTCCCTACCTTCAGCGTGACAGGGTGATGTCACGAGTGTGCCAACGACGAGTGCAATGACGAAATTGCTCCATCTTCTTGACGGAGGCCCCATGACTCACTTGTTAGTCACAACGGTTACGTAGGAACCAACTATACGTATTAAGCGCGATCAGAAACTGATGCTGCGATGCTCTCTGATGGGACTTACACTCGCTGCGGTGTCACGATAAGCTCTAACATGCTTCAAACAACAGGGATGAGACTTATATAGTTGGACGTGGTTTCGGAGAAAGTCTTTGCAAGGATGTACTTAGCCGGTTGGCATGCTTGCCTACTATTCGCTCACATCTCCTCGGGAGTGGGGTGTTTGAAGACTTCTTGGGCCCACGGTGTGTTTTTCAAGTGGGGAGACAGATCTGACCCTGGCCCCAGATTTTTTTCTACGTTCAATGGGGTCTTCTATTGAATGTAGATATGCATGCCCAATGGAAAACAAAGGACTTTCGATTCTTTTTCGAGTGACTGTCGAGTAACCGCAACTACAAAGAGGCATACTTTGAAAATGATGAAATTTATCAAACTTTAAATTCATTATTTAATGCACTCTTCGGTGTTCTGATTTAATTTCAGAATTTACATGTTAATAAAATTTTTTTAATCAAAAATAATCATAAAAAAATACTACGGCCTTCCAATTAAAAAATAACCATTTTCAAATCCTTAATTATAAAATAAAATAATTTTCTATCAAGTGGAAAATAATTCTGAAGATGTATATAATTATTTGAGAAATAAATTCATGAATAAGAAATTGCAGCAACGTTTAATTAAAAAATTAAATTATTTTACAGCAATAAAATTAATTTTTGCTTGATTGAAAATAAGATTTTTTGATATGAAATAGAAAAATAATGCACAAAAAAAAATTTCGTACCCTCAGAGCACTAGAAAAAAAAATCACAGAATGATGCATGTTATTTTTTAAGGTTAAAAAAAATGCAGTGTTTGCGATAATACGATGTGTCAGTTACAATTGATTAGTCCATAAAACTAATCATAAGCTCACGAAGCAAGAAATGCACGTGATGCTGATGCCACGAGAGAAACATGATGACGAGAATGATTATAATGAGGATGATGACGATGATGATGGAAGATTCAGGAGATTTTATGGCTTATAGTGCTGCTTATGAAAATAAATAACAATGTGCGGTTTGAGAAGAGGATAAATTTTGGCTTGTTGAAATATTCATTTTAATTCCTAAATTGCTTTTTAATTATTTCATTGCGTGACTTGTAAGGTATTTTTTAGCCTCATTATTCCCTGTGTGTATATATTAATTTTTTTTCCTACTATTTTTTATTATTATTGTTATTTTTTTCATATTTATGTCAATGGTCGAACAGGTAAATCGTAAAAGACCGAGTAAAAAGCGAAAGTCAAAGTGGTTGCGCGTGAACCATTGTCAATGGGCATCACCATCTCTGCCCCAGATAATTAATATCCGTAGCAGAGCTCCTCTTTTTTATCCTGCCTTCTAAGGATATCGAAAATATTATACCTGATTGCCACATATTCTGCACTAATTAATAAAAACTTCTACTATGTTACATAATAACCATATTTTTACACATTTGCAAGGCTAAATTTCATTCTTTCAATTTCCTTTCAACCAATAAAAATTATCTATTAAAACAAAAATTAATAATAACAATAACGATAATTATGACACAAAGAAACAAAAAAAAATACAAATCAATAATATGAATAAAATATTTCAACAGTAAAATGGTAAAACGAAACAGAATGGTAAAAAAATGAAAAATTAAAAAAATGTGCAAATAAAATTTATATAGATATTTTCAAGCAATTTTTCTAAATTTATGTATTTTAGTATATAGAGGTGTTGATTTAATATTGTATTTTCTGATTGTTAAATAAAATAATTTGAAAAATTATTTCATTGCAGGTTTCAACGATGAAATAAATTCAATAAATCAAATCACAAACAGGATCTTATATTATTTAAATAGAAAAAATAAATATAATAAATATAGCTGACGGCTTGTGATATTTATAATATTGCTATTCATGTCCTGATGGTGTGTCTAGCTCGGAGCTAAAGCATCAAGTGCAACTCTTTCATTGAGATGCGAGTCGTATGCTCGAGAGAGATATAATTAAGGATTGATGGTTATTCGTCCTCTGCAACTCTGCATTATCTATTCATATTTGCAAATTGTATATATCTGTGAATGTGTGCAGATATATATTTGTAATTTAATTTTTAGATTTTCTTACGTCACTCTAGATTGCTTTTTTTGTTTTATTTTTTTTTCGATGGACGAATTGCAGCTCAAGGAATTTCCTCCTTTCGCGCGATCCAATTGTTTTATAAATGGAAAAAAAATTTTTGATTTCTCTGTAAATGCAATTTATAATTTTTTTATTTTAGATATTGCATTAGCATGTTATGCGCTGTGACGGCGTCACTTTGAACGATGCTTGCGGCCTTCAATTGACGTGAAAGGCGAGCATAGTCGCTGTATGCGAATCATCTCAGTAAAATCATTCTTGGCGATGAAGACCAAACGTAAATTCATCATCCTCAATTCACCTGGCTGACGGCACATTTTTTTTTTACTTCTAGGGGAACCGGAATAATAAATTAATTGGCTGAAGGTCTCATTTATATTTGTATTTGATGATTAACGTCTTACTTTTTATAACAAAATGCTCGACTGTTCGGAGGAAATGTATTTTTTATTCATACGCGTGTTTGTAGACAGAGAGAAATACTTTCTCCGGTGAGACGCACCTGTGCATAGGTAATGGTAGTCAAAGATCAACTGGAGAAAGCATGTGTGGAATAACATGTCAAAAAAACATCAATCGACAGCAAAAAAACTCTTTTTTTTCATTCTCGTTGCAGAATCCCCTTCCTCTGCATCAGTCCCCCCCCGAATTATAAAATTTTTAATTGCCTATCACGTCGGAAATTAAAAAAAAACTAATTCCTCTTATACTAACAGATTTAAACGTTTTTCATAATTTTTCTTTTTACTATAAATGGTATGAAATAAATATTGTCAATTTTTTTAGCCAGGATAACTAAAAAACCAACCGATTGATTTTAAAAAATAAATATTTGATTCCTTTGTTGTGATATTGTCTATTATTTAGCATAAAAATATTTTAATAAATTAGTATAAATTAATATTTCAATCCCTTAAACATGGAAAAATGTGGGAAAAATGTCTATCCGGATATTCAAAGCGTCGCTATTTTTTTTTTCTCAATAATTCTAGTCTAACTTGAAACAACTTTTTCCACGATTAAAATGACGTTTGATTTTTTACTCGCAAATAGTTAGAGCATCCGGAATCGCGGTTACAGTAGACCCCTCATGGTGCACGTCTACTCTGACATAATAATCTCTGCCTGTTATTTTTTTTTTCCATCAAAATTTTCGAAAGATAGTTAAAACTATCCTAAAAACTGAATACAAAAAATATTTCTCTTAAATAAACATGATTCAATCTCGATTTTTTGAGGCCAGGGATGTCCAAGCTGAAAGAGATCACTAGAATTTTTTTTTGCTATGTCACAAGTGACAAATAGTCGAAATCACCAGTAAGAAAAAACGCTTTGAATATTATAATTGAGATTTTTTTGTTGTATTTTGACATGAGGACCTGCTCGAGGGGCGTTCCTGGAGTGTAGGTGGAAGGCGTGGCCTTGGCGATCAATAAAGAGAGTTGAGGGTGGCAAAGAGGAGTTGGCGGGTAGCCGAGAATGAAAGCACGACTCGAAAAGTACATGGTTTCTGCCAAATCGCATCGATCTCACTCTTGTGCACCCTTTCGTGTACCAAAGTCTCCCCGGAGTGGGATAAAAAACCACGTGGGGCCCCTTGGATAGAGTGGAAAAAAAATTTCTGTTAGTTTATGTGACACCGGAGGGTCAAATTGTGGAAAAAAAATTTTTTTTTCGTTGCTTTTATAAAGCACTTGCGGGATCCTGATCGACCCGCCACCAGGGCAATGCCTCGTGAAATTCTATTTTTACTGTTGCGAGAGGACAGGTAGGTGTATAGAGTGAGTGCGGTATAAGTTGGGTGACCCTGGCTAGCATTGATCGATTTCACACGCCCTATGACCTTATTTATATTTGACTAATGCTTTCGCAGTAAGATTTTATAGATGTTCGTAAAAGAAAATTTAACTGGAACTCGCCGATAAAGGTCAGAAATGAGTCGAGGTCGAGCTAAAAAAATTTTAACGTTCAAATAATTCGTATTTTTGTGCTTTTACGTTGGCAAAGTAAAATTAGGCTTGACACTGACATCTTTTTTATATAATATCTTGGAAATCGTGAGATTTATAAAATTTTCACAAGAGATCTTTTTTCTAGAACGTATTTTCTTCTACAAAAAAGGTCTCTTTTAAAAATTTTATCAACTGCATTATTCATGAGATATTTTGATTAAAGTACCGGTAAGAGTCTAGCTGATCTGGAGCAAATTTGAATTTTTTACGTTGTCATCTTTTTTATTCAATATCTGGAAAATCACGAGGTTTATGAATTTTTTAAAAGAAATCTTTTTTATAGAACGTTTTTTTCTCTATAAAAAAGATCTTGTGTAAAAATTTGATAAACCTCGTCATTTTTCAGATATCTGGAAAAAATTGACCAAGAGTTTGATTAACATTTCATGTCTTGAATCTCGAATGAAAAAAAATAGTTTATATTTCTGTATAGTATTGCAACCAGTGGCAATTACAGTCTCTGTAGACATGGTGAAAATGCAATGTAATGGGGTAAACGCTATTTTAACGTGGTAACGAAAGAGATCATTTTAGCTTACGTCATAAATCGTAAACGGTGTAAATTGGCCAAAAAATGACTCGTTTGTATGAAGCAGATGCACTGTAAGCAATGTAAGTGCATAATATAAGCATTTGTGTATGTAAAACGCGGCATGAGGCCGAGTCACGTCTACAGGATCGATGTGCAGATAAGAAGATTATCGTCACGGCAATTTAAATTGTGCAATAAATGTCAAGATTGAATTTAATTATTTTTATTTTAATATAAGTTTTACCGAAATTATTTCATTCATCCTGAAAAAAATCTTTTTCACCACCGCAATATATTTTTAAAAAATTACTATCCGAATATTATGATGAAAAAAAAAAAAATCAAAAATTCATATTCACAATCTGCCATCTTATTTTCGATAAATTCATGAATAAAATAAAAGTCTTATTATTAATTAGTCATAGAAAAGTTATTTTTACAAAAAGTTCTGATTTTTTTATCGAAAAAAATTTGATTTTTAATTTTTTTAGTCAAGTTTTCATCTTTACAGAGATTTTAAAGTCTCCTAACCTGAATTCCGAGTTGAAAAATTGTTTTTTTTTTTTTTACTTAAAAATTTATTGAACAAGTTTGAGGGACAATTGTGCAAATGTTATGGCATGAAGTAATTGTATAACACGAGGAATTGATGTCGAACGAGTTGAATCGGTTAGCATTGGATTGTAACAACGGCAGACAGCATGAATTGTAGCTTCTAACATGTCTACTGTACGTGACGGTTGTTTTTAACGAGCTCTGCGTACATACGCACTTTAATATAATTGATTCTCATCAACTTTTTACTCACTAACGCGTTCCGAACAATTATTCATCTAATTGCCGTGTTTAATTGTCAATAAAAAAATTCCTTTCATCAGGTATATATATCATGAAAAAAAGACTATTGAAATAATTGAGTTATGTTGGAAAGTAATTTGTATACGAATGAATAATAATTATTACCTCAAAAACAGAAATGAAAATAAAGAAATTAAGTCTATGAAAATTAAATGCCTAATTATATGGGACAATTTATGTAATCTGTTATATATTCAGTGAGGTGAGAAATTACGTGAAAGAAAAACTTTCCAGTTTTGTTTCTCTAATTTCATTGATTATTAAGAATTAATTTTGCATCTTTCACAATATCTCATAAACAATAAATCTAAGAGAAATTTTACAAGAGACCTTTTTTATAGATAAAGAAATTTTCTACAAAAAAGATCTCTTGTAAAATTTTATTTAACCCACTGGATTCTATTTTATTTTTAACATTAACCAAATTTTTATCATACGTCTATATCCTTATAGCTTTAAAAAAATTTTATACTGAATATTTTACATCAATAAAATATATATTTTATATATAGGTTCATAAGCATAGGCATATTTATAGGCTCATAAAAGAAAAAAAGACAGTCATGGACTAACGAAAAAATTTTTAAATTCAATTTTTAAATTTCTAGATAATTAAATTCATAATTTATATGCTTTAAAACTACTCAATAATTGTAATTACCCATTAAATTTACTGTTAACACTTCTTTTAACGTTGACAATTCATCGAGAGTTGTCTTTGGAATTTTTTTTTCCGTAGTAGAAACAGTTAGTCATGATCAGACACACTACGTATCGTAACACTGCACAAAACCCTAAAAACGAAATTTTCAACACCCCTACGGATTTGAAAAAAATTTACGCTCCTTAATTAACATAAAAAATTCATTAAAATTAATCAATAAAAATATTTAATACAATTTCGAAGACATTTTTCATCTAAAAAATTTTTTTACTAATAAAATATTTTTTTTTGTGACTGAAAATATTTTTTTTTGTTTGAATAATTGTGTTAGAATTATTTCTGACAGTGTTTCCGATGTTTTAGATGTGATGAAAAATTGTTTTCTCAACGAATATCTCGTTATTTTTCAATTGAGCCTATATAACTGAAATGTCCTCTGTATATTGTTCATTTATAGAGCATTGAATCGTCAATTCCCGTTTGGCCATCCACCGCGGCGTACCTAATACAATATTCTAGGCAATTACAGTGTTTGCAGATCAAACAGAGGGACCTTAGTCCGCTGCACGTCCTGCAGGAGTTCTTTATAGGCGCGCCTGAGGCGTGCTAGACTGACGACCCCTGGTAAATTCACAGTAGGGGGTTCCTTTGGCCCCTCGTAGCAAGCTCGTTCCTCATTAAAATAATAAAAAAAAAATTTATATCACCCTGGATAAACCGTAAAAAAAAATTTATTGAGGCTAAGAATTTTTTTTATTTATCTATTGTTTTTCAGAGTAATTGGTTGATGTTATCGGTGTGATTTTGATTAGAAAATGTCACCAACTGTATAGGAAAACCTTGAGAAACATCGGGGAGCCTGCCTTCTGCTTGCAAATATGACGGTGACTTGAACCCGAGCGCTTGCGAGAGACTTGAATACCAAATACGACACAAGCGGGTAATTCACTTTCTTACGATCGACAGTATCGTTCTTCCATTTATCTCCCTCTCTTTACGAAAACAAATCTTCCATTATAATCTTGTTTATAACGTGGCAGAGTAACAAGATAAGGCGACAAAAAGAATTTTAAACAGCAGAAAATACTTGAGAAACTTTACCATCAAATTTATGACATTGGAATTAATTTTTTTTATGTAAAATTTAATTTTTATAATTTTTAAACATTCAAAGTCTTTTATCCTAATCAATTATCGATTGTTTAAATATTTTTATTAGTTAATTTCATTCGACATTTAATTGTCAAAATTTTTTTTTTAACATCATTCGTTCGAGACGGCGTTCTTGGAAAATTACAAGGTTTTATTTCCCAAATATCGTGTAAACAAAAAGGGTTAAAAAAATTTTTTATAAAGATTTTTCATAGCTGATAAAATGATCTTTAAAAAATATCTCTTAAAAATTTTGTAAAAACTTCGTGGTTTTTGAGATATCTGCAAAGGAGCACGATCTGAACAATATGCCGATTTTTTTTCGAAACCGGAAAATAGGTCGAATTTTTTTCAAATTAAGTTAATAAAATTAAATACTTGAATTTAAATAATAATTATATATTTTTGTATTATTCTAATGAGTCTAAAAAAAATCGACATCAAATCCAAGACCAAGAAACATATTAAAGACAAGAAATTTCGATATCTGAAAATTTTTTTTCTTGTCAAAAAAATTATTTACGTGTTTAAAAATGATAAAATAGAGAGAATAAACCTTTTCAAAGAATTTTTTACTGCTACTTCAATGAGTAAAAAAAAATGTTTCAAAACATTTTAAAAAAAATAAAATAATTATTTAATAAAATAGTGAGGAAGAATTGTAAATTTAATAAAAAGATGACGACAGGCATGAGTGAGAATGCAGCGATCAGTTGCAAGCTAATCACGAAAATACGAGGTAGAAGCGTTGCAAAGTGTCTACCTGAACGAGATGTATGCATGAGACTGATGGCAAGAGTATTTTCATGGATAAACACACATGCTCGACCGAGAGGCAGCACATTGCCACGCTGGGAAATCACGAGAGAAGTGAGGTAATAATAATATCGCAACGTGCATGCACTCAATGCGTTTGTATAAGGAGCATTACTGCGCAACTGGAGCGTCCTCTTGCCACCGACCCCCAATTAAAAAATGAAACGTGCAGTTGTTGGATGTGTGCATGGAACTAGGATGAAAAAATATACATATTGGCCCGGGAGATGTGCGCAATTAAATGCGAAGAGGAAAAAGACTCGCTTGCACACGTGAGAACAGACTTTCGCAACGTCAACACTCTCTGTAGCGCTGTTGTACGTGACCCTATCATTAGTTTACTCCGTAATATTGATATTCCTGTGAGGAAATAATCATATTACTATTAAACACACAGTCTAACCTAAAAACGACACTATTTTTATCTTATTTTTCATATTTTCACTCCATTTTATTATTTACCCGTTCGATTTTTCCACTTTATACCATACCTATCATCTGTATATTATTTATATACAATCTTTTTCAAAACTTAACATGTTTTTTTTAAGAAAAAAATTTTTTTTCATCAAATTTAAAAAAAAATTAACACCCTCTTTCATAAAAAAAATTTTTCGATGGAGAATTTCATGTGGTTTCGTGACGATATTTTGCCTACAGTTAGTTTAGACTCCCTAAAACACCAAAAAAAATTTACTACCCCCTAGCTTCGTATTAAAGACCATCGCCCACCCTCCAAACCCCAAATTTATGGAGAATAGTTATGTTATAAGGTGTTAAATGTTGTGCTTAGCGACGATATTTTTTATACAGTTAGTTTAGAGTCTCCAAAATACCCAAGAAAATCTACAACCCCCTGACGTCATTTTAAAGGCCAGTGCACACCCCCAACCTTCAAATATTCGTGGGAAATAATCATGAAATATAGTGTAAAATATTTTGCTATGCGATGATATTTTTGGCTAGTTAGTTTAGAGTCTAAAAAGTACTTGAAAAAAAAAACACTCTGGTAACATGTTCTTCCAATGAAAATAATTTTTTGCTAGGCTTCTTTCATTTTATAAGAAATTATGAAAAAAAAATTTTGAATAGAATTTTCCCTGCTGATTTTTCAGAAGAGTTTTCTTTGGTCATTTTGAGTGTTATTTATTAAGTTATTTGTAAAAAATTCCGTTCGTCGAATTTATGTAAATTTATGAAATTTTTTTCACGCGGTTTTGCATATACTTTTTGTTCTCCAGTCAGAAATGTCTGACAGCATACAGCCATCAGATCCAGGCGTAACTACTGTCGCGAGGTATAGTAGCGTTGCCCCTGTCTCTTTGCCTGGCAAAATTACAGTCTGGTTCTAACCGTGATTGACGTTGAAATCTTAATAACGAAGAAACGATAACAGGTAATACAGACAGAGATATCCAATGCTTTTACCATAAAAAACCTAAACATAAAATTTTTTGTTTGAAAAATAAAAATTAATATAGATTGAATGAAAAAATAGTAATTAAAAAATAAAAATAAATTTTTTCTCGATAAACAACTTTCACAAGTTATCTAACAATAGCTACAAAAATAATTATATAAATATTTTAATGAATAACCCAAATCAATCAATTCATTATTCGATCAATCAATCAATCAATCAATCACTCCTATGTTTCCGTTACAATAAAATTGGAAAGATTAAATGAGGGAAAAAAATAACGATGCATCTAAGTGTCACTTAGATGCAAGATTGTCTTCCAAGATTCTCTTTCTAACCACGAACTGAAGAAATTTCTACTCGCGATATTTCTCTAAATTTCTTCAACGCTGCAGATCGCCTGGCAGACTTGACCGAGAATGCAGGTCACGTCAGAGGATGCATCCAGATGCATAATCAGCTGCTTATAATTCACAAATAAATAAAAAACCTCAACAGCACAAAATCTTACCACATAAAATACGAAATAACCTTCGTAAAAGCCATCTCCGACTCGTGAATTAAAAATAAATCTATTCCCCGGACAAACACTGAATCAATACTACAACATTCATTGTTAAAACCTGCCAGAAAAAATTCCAGGTAAAAAAAAGCAAATTTGCAAACTGAAACGTGAAAGAATCCCCAGGTTGAAGGACACTGACTCGATTCTGCGCAACAGAGCATTGCCTACATTGAAGAAAATTTCACGTGTGTGGTGTTACACGTTATTACAGGTGAACTATCGACCTGGGGCCAGAAATACCGCGCAGCATCGACCGTCGGCTATACCTGGCGCGCCCGTAGCACGTCGGGGAGATCAGGGGGTGGTTGGGCCGAGATGGAGGGGCGTATTTCGAGGGCTGACGCACGAACAGGCCTGGGCCAATGGCAAACAGTGATGCAGAGCCATGCGCACAATTTCAGTGCAGACATTTAAGGGTAGCCGCGGTGACACGAGAGGATGGGGTGCCTAGGTGGCGGGGATGACTCTGTAGACAGACGTTCCAACGCTATCCCGACGGAGTGTCACGCCGGGACGTCCCAGCAATCGGGATCCCATCGGTCTGCGTAAGTAAACTCATCCAAACTAATCCAACACCCAAACACGACCACTAAATAAATTATTCTACCCCAATCATCGGCAAAAAAAAATTTTTTCATCGATAAAATCCAAAATAAACTAACTTTCAATACTGAAAGAGTGTAAAAAAAATTTTTTCCAGGTGTAAAGTAATTTTTTTCACGTGAAAATCATGGTCGAGTGGTCGTGGTTGGCTTGGGAGTGTTGGGGGTGCCAAGTAGGGTAGTTTTTTCTTCTAATTTCTGGGTCGCTCTAACGATCGATATTGACGTTGTGTGGCAGGCTCGATAGAGGACTCGACTGAAAAGGTGGAGGGCCCGGGGTCACAAGGTGCGACGAAGTCGTCGGGTGACGAGGACAGCGGCGACATAACATCCACCCTGAGTGGACTATTTGCTGGAATATCGGCGCTGTCCGGGCCCCAACGTCTCGCCAATACACTCGGACAACGTTTCACCGTAAGTTCCGGTGAGTTTTCAATCATTTCCCCATGTGTTTGGCCCTGTATTAGCCCAAATTCGACTGCCTGCCTCACAATCAGCTCCACCAAAGACTTTGCCATCCTAAAACAGCCAGTTAAAAATTATACTTGTGTCAAATGGGCGCAAAAGCTTGCCCCTGTAACTTGACACACGTGAGTATCGATCTTGTGGGTCGACCTCGGGCGTGAGGAATCGGGTTGAAGAGAGGGGAGCCATCACCCTGCGCACCTGAAGCTTCAAACAAGTTTCTGGTGCAGTTATAAAGCTCGAAAAAAATATATACCGGGTTAAGGTTGTCCCAGGGTTTGCACAAGCCGGGCCAGGGCTCACCCTATAACCAATAGCTATAAAAAATCGGTCATAAAACTAGCCCCCAAGCTGCAGAGTGTCAAAGACTTAATCTATCTTTGATACCCGACAATTTAAATGAAATATTCCTAACGGCGTATCAACCGTAATTTGTTGTAGGTTATTCCTGGCCCGGCCTGATGCGCACCACCATCAAAACCCATCAATCGGACATGATCATTAGATCAAACTGAAGTGTAAAGACCAAAAAACCACCTGAAGAGAGCCCTCGAATAAAAAAAATATTTAACAGTGAAAAAAAAAAGAACAAATGGGAGCCATGGGTTCGTACAAGATTCCGGTCATCAACTTGGAGGTGCGCGAGGTGAAGGACATTGTTTGGGAGAAACTGCAGGAGCCTAAATCCCAACGCACACTTATTCTAATCATCGTGTCGATTGCCCTGCTGCTGGATAACATGCTCTACATGGTCATAGTCCCAATTATCCCGGACTACTTGAAGTACATAGGAGCCTTCGACAACGATGAGCCCGCGAGCAATACGACGGGTGTGCCAAGCCACCATGGACAGGACTCGGCCACCGGAATTTTATTCGCCTCGAAAGCCATAGTCCAACTTATGGTCAATCCCTTCTCCGGTGCTCTGATCGACCGAATTGGCTATGACATTCCAATGATGATTGGACTGTGCATCATGTTCCTCTCCACGGCAGTTTTCGCCTGCGGCAGGAGCTACGGCGTGCTCTTCTTCGCGCGAAGTCTCCAGGGCGTGGGCTCGGCCTTTGCCGACACATCCGGACTGGCCATGATTGCAGATCGCTTCACGGACGACGCAGAACGCTCCAAGGCACTCGGAATTGCCCTGGCATTTATCAGTTTTGGCTGTCTGGTAGCGCCACCCTTCGGCGGAGCTCTGTATCAATTCGCCGGGAAGGAGATGCCATTTCTCATCCTGGCATTCGTCAGTCTGGCTGATGGATTTATGTTGCTGCTTGTCATGAAGCCGCTGAAAGAGCAGCTGAAGGAGAGTCACGCCGAACGTCCCGTTACCGTGCCAATATGGCGATTGTTCATGGATCCGTACATCGCCGTGTGTGCCGGTGCTCTCATGATGTCCAATGTAGCTTTAGCCTTCCTGGAACCGACGATTTCCCTCTGGATGGAAGATCACATCACGAAAGACAACTGGAAGATGGGTATGATCTGGCTGCCGGCGTTTTTTCCGCACGTTTTCGGCGTGGTTATCACGGTCAAAATGGCCAGGGAATATCCCCAGCACCAGTGGCTCATGGCTGCCGGTGGACTGGCCCTCGAGGGACTCTGCTGCTTCATCATTCCCTTCTCAACGTCCTACAAATTTTTGATGATTCCCATCTGCGGCATCTGCTTCGGAATCGCCTTAATTGACACGGCTCTTCTACCCACGTTGGGCTATTTGGTGGATGTACGCTATGTCTCCGTATACGGGAGTATCTACGCCATCGCGGACATTTCTTACAGCATAGCCTATGCCGTTGGACCAATTATCGCCGGTGGAGTGGTTGAAGCTATTGGTTTTACGGCTCTCAATGTTGGAATTGCATTCTCCAACTTGCTCTACGCTCCGGTGCTCTATTATTTGCGGCATATCTACGACTTTAAGCCCTTCCCCAACGAGGCCAACATCCTGATGGAGGACCCACCGGCCAAGGAATATCAAACCTATGTGCTGCAGGAGCAGAGACCCATGTCTGGCTCGGATGTTGGCAATCACTTGACTCAGCGAATGGAGACTAACTTGGATTCCAGTACTGAAGCGGGTTATCAGACTGGATACACGGATCAGCAGACCTATCAGCAAGATTCTGGGAATTATAGTCAACAGTATGGTCAGGGCTATGTCCAGCAGGAGAGTTATAACCAGAATACCTCGCAGAGAGTGAGTTACAATGCAGAGTCACAGTCTGCTGATGCTAACCCGTTTAGAAGGCCGACGGAACCCGAGTCTAGACCATCTAGCGACAGCAATCCCTTCCGGCAAGGGATGTTCTAGGCTCCACGATGGCATTCCTAAGCTACAGACTAGTCTTCGTCGCAGGCTTCCACTTACCGATCAGTTAGGTGTTACAGTGTGGTGAAGTTTGTGGTAATTTGTGCTGTGTTTCATGTTGGATTTTCGTCCAGCATGCTAGATCGTTTTATTCGTAGTTTATTAAGAGTTGTCGTCCATGACTCCCAGTCAGCAAGGGACTTTGGACGGTGCTGTGAGGGATTATTTCAGTTTACATGATGGTTTTTAAACGACTTTTTGGTTTTTTTTTTTTTTTTTGGAGATGTTGCTGAACCAGGATCACATATCAGGCACCTAGAACTAAATTAAGGTTTTGTTTCAAGCCTTTTTTGGTCTTCTTGGTGCCCTAGTCTAGCTATTAAGTGCGATAGGAGAAGTTAATTTAGGAATAATATAGATTAGAATTGTTAGGTAATTGGGATTGGTGATTTCCCGCAGTGCATATGGGTCGGGAGATAAGTGCTAATAATAATCGTAATAAATAAATAAAAAAAAAACCAGTGAATTCCATTGGAATTCTTTATTTTTATCGTAGAGCGTAGAAATTATCAAATGTCTCGGGCTATTCGAACTTTTTTCCAAGTTTCAAGTCTACTATAATGTGTTACAAAAAACAAACACCTGAGTAACAAAATTACAGTGCAGTTGAAAAGTCGAAAAAAGTGGAAAAAAGTCGTTGATCTATTTAAGGATTTTTTTTTTACAATTAATTTTGGAAAAAAAAAAATTTTTCTTGCGTTTACAATGTTAGGAGCTCCCTCTGTAGTCATTGACCAAATCTATTATTAGAGTACGTAAATACACAACAATTTATGCGCATTTATCTGTTAAATATCAAAATGCACAACGCGTTTTTTTTTTTTTTCAATTAATTGAAAGTCATTAAACATATCATTGTCCCAAAATTCGTGTTATTTAATTGATTGAAGGCAGTAAAAATTGAAATTGTATTATTTAGACTGCTTAAACTATTTTTTGTAGTGTCATAAATTAAAATGGAAAAATTGCGATTTTTTTTCTCGTTAATTTTGAGTAAAAATAGTGGTTTTTTAAAAATGTTTTTGTAAATACGATTTGTTGCATATATAAAAAAATGTAGTTAAATTATCAGAGTTGAATAAAAAAATTATATGAAAAATGTGAGAAGTAATAATTAGATAAATAGTAAAAGTTTTATTAAAAATCATTAATCAGAGACATATCCACTTTTGTGACTGTCTACGTGTATTTTGCAAGTTGAGCCTATATAATACTCTTGTAACATATCGCGAATATTCGACTTTGAATAAATAACTAAAGCAAAAAAAAAAAAATAATATCACATATGTATTTATCACTATAGTGTATAAAAAAAATTCTAAGTTCAAAAAAAGAGAGGCATATTATAGATAAATAAAAAATATAAATACCTATATATATATACATAAACGTATTCTGTATTTATATATAGATATATCGATAGTCATGTTAAATATTAATTAATTAAATTGCGGGAATATGATTGTGATGAAATAATTATAAGTGAATGATTAACACAATATAATTTTGTTGCTTTCTGCATGGATAAAAAAATTGAAAGTATTCGAAAGTCAAGAATACATTTTGAGAATTTTATATCATTTTTTAATTGACAAAATTAATATGAATATTAAAGTAAAAAGAATTCGAATTAAAAAAAAAATTTTTTTCGCGATTTTAGTTCAATTTTCTTTTCTAATAAAAAAAAATTCATTTTAATAAATTTTGTTACCAAATGTTGAATAATTATTTTTTCGTTACGTTTTTAGTGATATACTCGATGTATATATGTTGATTTAAGGTATAAAATTCTCCGCATGTATCGAAAAATAAAATAAAAACTATTTATCGACATAATCGTGTATGAAATAAAATTTAATTGACGTTTAAAAAAAACTGGGCACACTTGTGGATGCGTTGCTCTTTGATTTTCGCCGTTTGTGCACTCGCAAGAACGCATATCTATATCGTATACATATATATAGCAAATATTTAAGAAAAAAATTTGAAGATTATATTATAAAACGAGGAGGGAAAAGTAATAAAATATTTGTAACGCCTATTCTGAAATGCGAATGTAATGAAAAAACAAAGAAATCCTCCATGTGGACAATGTAACGGTATTTAACTGGCTATTAAAAATATCATTGTTACCGAATGTATAAAAAATTACTCATTTCACTAGCCACACCATCAACTTCCCTTAAAATTGCTAGAGTCTTCCAAAAAAAAAAAAAAAAATTCCCTCAGCAAAAAAAAATTGAAAAACATTTTTTTTATTCCTTTCGAACTCAAAAAATAATTATTTCACCTGTTCAACTCGATAAGAGACTGATTTGCTATCATTTTCATTAATAAATTAGTTAAATTTCTTATAAAAAACTTTTTTTTTACATCGAAAAATAATTTTTTAACGGCATTAGTTCCTGGGTTATTTATTGAAAATATTATTTTGGGGACTGTCTAACATGGGACAAAAAAATAGTGCCCCAAAGTCATGCCTTAATATAAATATTATTACCCTTTGATGGGGTTAGCTCTGATATATCCAACATAATACGACCTACGTCGTTTTTTCACTAAACTGACTTTGGATTTGCACGTGTCTCCCTTTTTGTCGACACCCTACGTGCCCAATGTACCTGGCACACCTCTGCACGCACCCCTAAAAATTTTGTTTATCCACCCTCCCCTGTATAATACGGCTTTTGTCATTTTCAAATATATTCTCAAGTGCTCTCTACAGTCTACGACATGTTTTTTCAAATCTATATTATTATTTATTTTCTTGCATCATGACAAATAATTATTAGCACGGAAATGTCCAGGGAGATTGTGAGGTCAAGTATCACACGTGAGATCTCGGTAAAAATACACCCCATCGACAAAGTCAACATCTCGTGACATTTTTTCCATGACCTCCAATATTTTCCAACACTTAGAAGAAAGTTTTCTCATTTAATCAATGAAAAAAAAATTATTCAACCCCCCCCCCCCCTAAAAAACAGTTTAAATACGTCACAAAAAATCCAATGAATATTTAAAAAGATTTTCCTCGAAAAAAAAAAATTAATTCCTTATTCGATTGACAATGATTGTACGGAAATAGTCTGAAGTATTATGAAGAAGATTACGCAATGAAAAAAAAAAACATGATTGAGTGAGTAGAGGGCGCGACTGGGGTGGCTTGTTGAGAACTGATGAGACGAAATAATCGGATTCGGGGATTATCACGGGTCTCGGCGCTACTAGCCGCAACACTTTCACAATATATAAACACATATGTATATACCCAGATGTTTGCTATTGACTCCCATCATCGAGTTGTTTCAAGAGATAAAATTATTACCTCGATTATAGGCACGAAAACGAGTAATTTTTTACAATTGACAACAAGAAATTTTTTTTTTTCATGCTTTATGTGGAATAAAAATAGAGATAGGATGTCCTAGAATTTTTTTGGAAGCTGATTTTTCTTTTTTTATCGTGGGGACTTGGAGTTGAAGATCCCCAGGGTGATATATCCGACGAATGAAGCTTATCCTGCGGCCGATATCAGTTGAAACTCTGACAAATTCCCCAGATGCGTATTTATATGTATAGATATATATCAATATTGAGCCCCAGACCATCCCCGAATTCCTCGCACCCCTCTGTGACATTCGGAATCGCACGTTGGCCTGTCGCTTTGAATCACGTCGTGTACGCCAGTCTCGAAGGCGCTAGCGTCAATTAATCGCGCCTGGCCAATCTCGGGGATGGCAGTGAAAATAGCGAAGATAATGTGGTCGATGCCTAGGGTAGGGTGAGAAGCTAATTTCATCCCTCAAGAGATCTCCCTTAGCCTGTTATTATTCATCAGTATGTACAAATAGCATTTTGAATTTTTCCCAATGTCTAATCATTTTTTTTCGAATTGCTAGAACCCTCATTAAAATTACATAATAAATTACCTATTATTTAAAAACAATTGGTCTACCCTATAGTAAAAAAAAATATTTCTGCGTCTGTTTGACGAAAAAAAAAAAATTAGAGCTCAAGTTGGCTTTTAAAATATAGAAGAGGAAGATTATCCGAGGCTATAGGAAGGTCGCGTGAATAAATAACTATGTCGAAGCGCGTTGCCATGACGACCGAGTCCAGAGCGTTCACTCTGGCTGACTGACAATGTTGCGATCACCCCCAATCGCCCCCGCTGAGCCTTCAGAGACAGATGTTGAGGTGTGCGTCGGACAGGATACACATTTAGCTTCCATTCACGTCAATTTTTGATCCTGTAGCCTTTAATTTACTCGCGTCTATTATTTTTTTCCATAGTCGTTTCGGATATAATTGTTTACTTGGAAATCGCTATTATAAACTGGCAATCGTTACATGAGAGTGTTTATTTCTCGTGTGATGATTTATTAAACACGCATTGCAAGGGGTTCGGGCATTCTCACGTATAAGGAAAATGACAAATTGTATATTGTGAATCTTGAAAGGGGAGCGATGACAACCGTTTCTTACTAGTAATACCGCTTGCACTATAATTCATTCGTTCATGTAGAAAGCGGTGAAACTATTCGAAATTTAATTTCATTGTATTACAAATGTTTTTCTTATCAAAATAAAAAATGTAAATTATAATCAATTATATTTCATGTTATATTTACTTAAAATTCCCGCTAAAATTTTATATAATTTTATATTATACTTGTTTTATTCCAACCATTTTCAACAAATTTTTTTAATTGGGAACGAATAAAAATTTTTTTTTATCAATTTTGTGTATTCTCTAATAAGAAATAATATTATCGATGAATATTTAATAATAATAATAGCAAATAAGCAATAAAATCGATACTAATGCTGTTAAAAAAAAAGATTTGAGTTGCTTAGCAAAGTTGGTCTGAAAATTATTGGGAAAAAAAAAGTTAATTTTATAAAATTAATTGGGTAAATAATTTTCTAGTTTTCTACACAAATTTATCACTCATGAGGATATTGTTGATGATGATACAAGAAAAAGAGGAAAAAATGGTCTCAGACAATGAAGCAATATTTTTTTTCTTCCATCACTGTCCTCAGTCTCCCCATCTCCCATCAAGCCATCAGACACGATCTCATTTTATCCAGGCAGCCTTTACACAATCTACGTTTGTTTCTGCTCCCCTCATCCTTTCAATACACACATATATACCTATATATACCAAGATTCGACCAACATTATCTTCGTCATGTCTTTCCAAGTAGTCTACAGGAGGGTGGTTAGCCTCAAGGCGACCAGTCCGAGATAGGGCACGCGAATTCGAGAGGTTAGAGGGGCCACGCACGCACTATTGCCGTTCTATAAGTGGATTCAGTCTTTAAAGACCAGACTTTTGCTCATCCCCCATTATACTTCCACCCTTTAACCCTTTGAATTATCGTTACCTGAAGCTTTTTCAAGATTTCCTCTTCTAAAAACCACTATTACACCATTCTCAATTTTTTTTATCATCAAAAAATCAACAAATACATTTATAAAGTTTTTCTAAAGTCATTCAGACTGTTTATAAACGTCAAATAATTGCTAAAATCAAAACTTTATCAAATTTTCATCCTTGAATATTGAAAAAAAAATTTTTCTACAGTTAACAGTCTTCAAAATTCATTTTTGGGGGTTGTACGATAAATCACAAAGACTAAAATGGGTTCAGAAAATTATCTAGACATAAAAAAAAATATTTTAAACAACGTAGATATAAGTTAAAACTTGAAAAATGGCTTAGAGTCGTTTAAAATTCGTGTTCTAGTTAATTTTCTTAAGTAAAGAGATGTTTTACGTACATTCCTATATTTGTATATTGTAAAAAAAAAAATTAAAAATTAAGTTTAAAAATTCTGAAGGGTTGCGAAACGTCGTCGGGTAAATAAAAGGCACAGAGAGTAGGCTTGCAGAAGAGGACGATAAAAAAAAGAAAAGGTTCAAGACTCAGACAAAGGGGATTGAAGCGCTTGCGGCATTGTTGCCTTTTATTCTTCACCATTTTACCCTCTCTGTCCTTCAGGACGCGATAACCTAACCCTCCCATCTATGCACGATTTTTTTTTGTCTCTTATTTTCCGTCCTGAGAGCACCCTTGCTCAGGCGAATCCTGCCGGAAACGGACGTGTGCGGTCGTTTGACACTTATTTGTCATTTCCCCACTGTGCCAATTATTTTAATAGAATTATTTCAATTTTATTGGCTGATTTTTCGACAAATCGACCGACTGGAATTTTGAATTTTTCGGTTTCTATTTTTTTTCGCACTGCTATAAGGGTAGTGAGGGTGCGTAGAGAGGCTATAGGGGTGCTTTTGCTCGCTCACTCGCCTTATGAATAAAGTAAGACGCTATTCCACGGCAAACGTTGTGTACCCAAGTCGTTCGCTCCATATACTACCATGTATTTTATATGTTCATGGCCTCTCACTCTTTTGAACGTCCTGTGTATACGATAATATATTGTGATATGGACATTCACACACCCATAAAATGGTATTAACGCTTCCCCATGCACATATGCTCCCTTAAACCCTCTAATAATTTATTTTTGGGTGTTTAGGAAAAGCATGAAATATATCTTTGTGAAACCCACCCAATTATTTGTAAACAATGATTTTTTTTTACATAATTACGAGAATTGGAAAATTTTTTATCGCGAAAAATTGAAAATAAAAAAATATTTTCATGGCAAAAAATAATTATTTTTCATGAAGTTGGGGTCTGGAGGGTGGCTGATGGTCTTAAAACGATACTATTAGGTTGCTGAATTTTTTGAGTGTTTTTGGGACTTTCAACTAACTGTAGAGAAAAAATCGTCACGAGGGATAACCTTTAATAATATATAATTCCTACTTTTTTGGGTGATGAAAATTAAAAATGAAAAAAAAAATGAATGAAAATGTTTTATAAAAATGTAGATTTGATGGATTAACTGAAGTAAACAATTTTCTTTGGTTTTAATAAGTTATTTATAAATGTTTTTCAGGGTTGTGATTGTTAAATCGACATATAGTCTGGTATAGTCGGCCAGGGATTGTGTCAAGGCACCTATGTGTAGCGTGTACCTGCATCGATCCTTGCCGTCAGACCAAGCATACATTGTGTTAATACTATTGACATTTATCGACGCTCGCGAACCGAAAATAATTCACGCCAGAACGCTATTATGCACTACTCACTGATTATTCAAGGATCTGAAATAATGCATTTCATGATGACCAGAGAAACAGATTTTTTCCATGATTTCTCAAGAAATTCATTAAAAGCAATAATAATACTTCAATAAAACATCAAATCGGTACCTAAGAAAAATTTTGAGACGTTTGGTTCAAGTAAAAAATAAATTTTTTTTTTTGACAAATTTTTCAAAGGGGTATACCCCTTGATGACTCAGTCGATTTCGTGAATATTTTAGTTTTTTCGCGATAACTCGATGAATATGATAGATAGCGAAAAATGTTATGAATATAAAAAGATTGGGGGTTTAATTTTCTATAAAAAATATTCAACAAACTTTTTTGTCACTCCGTTAGTTTTTAAGATATAACCGATTTTTGAAAATTTTTATTTTTTAAAATATCTCGAAAACGAGTTGAAAAATCAAAAAATTTTATTCAATATTTTTTGTAGAGAATTTGAATCCAAATCATATAACTTCTATAACATTTTTCATTATCTCACTTCGTTATCGATTTATCAGCAAAAAACAAAAAAAGTTGCGAAAAATACGAAATCTCCAAGGGGTCCCCCTTTGAAAATTTCATAAAAAAAAATTTTTTTGTTTCTTCATCAAACATTGCAAAACTCTTTGTTAAATGAAAAAAACAATGTTCCTATCAAATTATAGAGGAGAAGTAACCCTCTACTGACCTGAATATTCGCCTATAAATGTTTTTTTTTCTCAATATTATCAACATGACGAACAAATTTCTATATTTTCATATTCCAATAATTCGATTAATCTAAAACAAAGTAGAAAAAAAAATGGAGACGGGTGGGGAGGAGTTGGATATCATTCAGCGAAGAATTGCTGAGGATTCTGTTTTATTCGAACATAAAAAAAACCGAGAAACGTGATGGAGAAAAGGCGAATAAAGACGCTCGAGTAGTGTTTCACCCTCGATGTTGCTTCTAGCGCTGCTGGTGCTGGTAGTGGTGTGTGGCTACCCTTAGTCCTGGGCAATCGGGGTTGCTTGCAGTAACGACACGTCGTCAGTTAATCAAGCCATTTCGGCTCTACAAGAATGGAATGAGGGACATCCATCGATTTTCCTCCATTTCCATTATTCTTGACCAGAAAAAAAGGAAGAAAAAAACCACCCGTACCACTACGAATACTGGCATTAGCCCACCTGCGTCAGAATTTTAAGATTTACGAAAAAATTCAACGTAAAAAAATTTTTTTAATGTGAAAACTTTTAATCATCCATTCAATATCCAGAATTGATTGAAAAAAAAATTTTTTTATGGCTTCTAATCTCTTTTGAAAGTGACTTAAAGTCATTCTGAAGTAGATTAAATTTTTTGCGGGTAAATTTAATAAAAGTATTGACTAGAAAAAAAAATGTAAAATCGAGCGAATCGATTTTACGACGGCGCGAGAGTGATGAGAAAGTACCGCAAGGTTTCATAACGAAGATGCATCCCACAGTCTGATGTATACATATCTATTTGTACTTTCGCAACGTTCACATGATGGCTATTTACCTAAAGATCAATTGCCGCGTCTTATACTCTGCTGCTGTTGCTCATCTTCGCACGTTCTTTCACAGAAAATGACAAGCAACTCATTAGCTAAATCGATTTAACGGGAAGAAAAAATTCACTTTCGATATTTAATCAAGTTGAAATTTACTTTCGCGTGCTCATAATATGCTTGAGCATCAGGCAAAAATAGAAGAAAAAAAAGCGGTTCGAAATGGTGGGAGTGATGAGTCCATTGTCATTGAAATGGATTCGCATCTACTGCTGCGCATGGAAAGGGACCTCCGCGATTTCCTGCGCTTGCAATGAAGTTACAGCGCTCATTTCAAACAGTTTCTAAAGCATCGGGGTGGAGTAATAACTGTGCATGCTACAATGGTAAATGAATAAAGAGCGAAAAATTTCTCATTAATATTTATGATGTTTTTTTTTTTCATTTTAATTTTTAATTTTCCTCATTTCTGTCTATTTATTTTTATTATTACTTTTTGTTTACTGTTTAAAATAATTTAATCAATTTCTTGTTCATCCAATGAAGAAAAAAATTGAAATAATGATTAAATATAACCACATGAAAGTCAAAAAATCAGATAAAATAATAATATAGAGAAAAATGTGAAGAAAAAATAAATTTCAAGTGAAATCTGAGCACAATAAGTTGTTATAATGCCTCGAGAAATGATTTCTCCATCTACATCTACATTCCAAAGGTTTATAACAAAGAACAACTATACATGAACTTCTACATTTATTGTTAACTAGTAACTAGTATTCCACAGTAATATCATAGAGTTCAATGTATTCAGCATGCACTAACTACATACTTCTAATATAATTATCCCATCATTAAAAAATTTTTTTCTCCAATAAGTTTCCGCCATATACATATTATCCATAAATTTATACGATCTTTTACGGGCGTTTATTAGCCAGGAATCCGGTTTGCGTAATGCAATGAGGATAGACCATAACATTTACTATCATGCAGCCCTTTGTGCATCCTTACATGGGTGCGTAAATAAATCTCAATTACGTAAATTAATAAAAGGGTCCATTCAGGAAGCCCAAGGAATAAGTAAAAGCATCCATCACCCTCTCAAACCAACCTTTTCACCCTTTACCTAATTTAAAAAAATTAATAAACATAAAAAAAAATTTTTACAAGACTTTTCTTACCGATTTAGTGATGAAAATAATTTTTTTAAATTTATTATAGACCTCAATAGGGCCTAAAGATGCTCCTAAAAATTCTTCAAGGCTTTGATTGATGTAAAAAAAATTTTTAATGACTGTTATGACGGGTCAATCTTGCGCGCAAGGCCGTTAATGAGCTTCGGGGGTGTTTTAAGACCCTTTCAGCTTTGATAGAGGGCATGAAACAAAGCGATCTGTCACTGAAACATTTAATGAAAGTCGCAAGTCAAGGGAGGTCGGTGTAAGACGGAGATTTCGAAGGATACCGTACGCTTAATCCAACTAGAGAAATATTAAACCCTCCTGCGGTTGTGTTATCCATGTTAACTTTCCCCTATAGCTGTTTCTAACCACGTTATATCGTGTCTCGCCGCCCAGACTACGCGCAGTCTCCAGTTTCGCATTAGCTAACTTCATATACTCGCTCGGTAATGATCATACACCGCACAAAACTTGATTTTTAACCACCCCAAACCCCATTAATCTTGAAAAAAAAATTTGTTTCTGCATAAAAAAAATACTTTATCGTCTCATACAGACATTTAAAAAATTTTTAAACATGTTTATCATAGAAAATTTATATTAATAAAGAGTGTTTTTTCCAGAGGGATGGCGAGACTCTGTGTTGGGTGCTCCGCGACGTCTGCTGACGACCCTGGGCAGCCTCTCGCGAGACATCTCACCGATTTCATTGTCGGTAAGTCGATAAGTAATTTTTTCAAGACTAAAAAATTAATTATTTTTAGATTATTCAGTAGGAATTGAATTTAAAATTCAATTCCAGGTTCAAAAATTTGTAGGAAATTAATTAATCATCAGAACATGCTGTGCCTTATAAAGTCGATCGACTAAACCAATGATTAATTTATTTCCGTAATTTGGAATTAGTGTGCGTGAAATATCCTCACGGCTTGCATTTTAGGTAGACATTAACATCTACCGCGGCCTTCTCATACATAAACCATGCGATTTCTCCTCCAACCCATCGAATCACAGAACGCAGATATCGATACTGTTTTGTATTTAAAAATTCGAAACCAAAGTTCACTCCAGAGAGCCAATCAACATCTACCGACATCTACTGCAGAAAAGTACAACCGCGATTTTATACGAGCTTATCGGCGATTAAAAAACTGGAAAAACATTTTTTTTCAAGGTAAAAATTGCCGAAAACCTGTTTTTTTTTTAAGTAAAAAATTAATGGAGGAAATTTTTCAATGTAAAAAAATCATTTCAAAAAATTCATTAAAATGAAAAACGGGTAAAAAAATTTTTTCAGGATAAAAAATCGATTTTTTCAAAGTCAAAAGGGTTTGGAAATGTTGGAGTATCCTCGGGGTACAATGCAAAATGTAAATTAAGCTGCCATGATGGCTTACCCACGGGCTATATATGTAAATGACATGGGATCTCGTTATCAGACGTGGAATCCCTTGGGGTGAAATTTGAAAATTGTATATTTTAGCTGGATATATATTTTTCTGAAGTAGAGTATTTTTTTAGAGAGCTAGCAGAGGGTGGCAATGAATATTCGATTTTGGAAAAAATTATTGGATGAGTAAAGAGGTAAAATTTTGGCAAAAATTCCAGAAAAAAAAAAAAATGTGCACTCTCTATCAGCTGCACGCGCAGGATTTTTTTTTTTTTTTTTTTTGCTGAGACCTTCGC